>PVLD010025538.1:0-23593 GCA_004027595.1 Dinomys branickii
GGTTGTTTCCTAATATGGATAGAAGTAGCCCAGGAAAGGCATATTTTACAAATTCCTTAGTCATGAAGTTTTGTCCTTATCTTCATAGTTCAGACCCTCTGGTTTACTCTGTCCTTGGGCGGCTACACATTGTAACAGCTTAACTCCCGGAAGGGGGAAAGGAGGGTGGTTTAGCACAGCTCATGTATCATTGTTACTAGAGAAAATTTCTCTTACAGTGCTTGGAGTTCTTTCTGCATCTGCTAATCTATTCCACTGATCTTTGGGTCTGTTTTATTTGTGTTTCTTTTTTTGTTTTTGTTTTTTTCCAGTACCATGCTGTTTTTATCATGGTAGCGTTTATAGATTCCAGTCAGGGACTGTGATGCCCACCGCCTTGCCTTTGTTGCCCAGAGTTGCTTTTCCTATTCTGAGTCTCTTCTGGCTCCGTATGAATTTTAGGGTTGTTTTCTCTAGTTCTCTGAGGTATTGCTGTTGCTGTTTTGATCCAGATTGCATTAAATCTGTATAACAATTTTGGGAGTATGGCCATTTTCACTGTGTTGGTTCTGCCTCTCCAAAAACGAGGGATATCTTCCATTATCTGGTACACTCTTTGATTTCCGTTTTCAGAGTAGTGCAGTTTTCAGTGTAACACTTTTTCACTTCCTCTGTTAGATTGATTGCTAAGTATTTCATTTTTCCTGAGGCTATTGTGAAAGCTGTTGTTTCCCTAATCTCTCTCACAGTGAGTTTGTTATTCATGTACAGGAATGCTAGTGATTTTTGATTTCATATCCTGCTACACTGCCAAATGTAGTTATTAATTCTAGAAGTCTTTCGGTGGAGTTTCTCGGGTCTTCCATGTAGGGTACGGCCACCAGCAAACAATTTAACTTCCTCCCGCCCTATCTATATTCCCTTTATTTCTTTCTTTTGTCTAATTGCTCTGGTTAATGTTTCTGGAACTATATGGAACAGGAAGCTAAACTATAGATCGAACTCAAGAGAAATTCCTTGCGACAGGTGACTCGGTTTTTTAAACCAAAATTTTAAAGACAGAATCTGTGGATGAAAAGATACCTAAAAGAAGGGCTGAGGGCGGAGCGCCAAGGTGGAACTGGCCTGGGACACTCACAAGGTGCTACGCTCTGTCCCAGTGTGGCAAATTAAGAATGAAAAAAAATGAAGTTATCTAGAAGATATGTTCACGGAAGACAAACAATAGACTTTATTTAGGTTCCAGTCTCAGCTAAAACAGTTAGAAATACATTTATAAAGGGGAAATTCAGACGAGTAAGTAAATTTTTTTTTTATTGCTACTAGGGAATATTATTAAAAATTTTAGATGGAATGTGACATTTTGGTTTTATTATTTAAAATAACCTTATCTTTTAGACTTTAAAAATGTATAAAAAGGAGGCTGGTTGTGGTGGTGTGCAAATCCCAGCACTCCAGGAGGCTGAGACAAGTTGATCGGAAGTTCAAACCCAGCCTGGACAGCGTAGTGACTCAGTGAGACCCTGTCTCACAGTGAAAAATTAACAAAACGCTGGGGACATAGCTCAGTATAAAGGCCCTGGGTTTAACCCCAACACTGAACAACAGAGGAGGGGGCCACCTAACAATCTACATTTTATAGAAGTACCTGGAGAGAGAGTGCTTCATGATAGTGCCATATCCTCTACTCTGATGAAATTAGACTCAGCAATAAAACTTCATCTTCACTTTACTTCTGAGAAGACAGGGTCTCACTGTGCATTCCAGGCTGGACTTGAACTCATTTTGTAGCCCAGGCTGGCCTCCAACATGCAGTAATCCGCCTGCCTCAGCCTCTTGAGTACCAGGATTAAAGGTATGCACCACAGTGCCTCCTCTTTTTTATTCTTTCCTTCAGTAAATCTGTGAGTTTCTGCCACTGGTTAGATGCAGTTGTAAGCACCTAATGAAGAAGTAGACAGGGGGCCGGTGGTATAGCTCAGCGGCATAAGCGCCTGCCTGGCAAGTGCAAGGTCCTGAATTCAATTTCTGGTACCAAAACAAAGAAAATTCAAGAAGTAGACAGTAGGGTATCTGCCCTTGTAAACCATGCTCTCACACAAGAAGAGAGCCAAGGAGATAAACAATAACAGTGAATAAAATGAGGCTGGGCGTGGTGGCGCACGCCTGTAATCCCAGCACTCAGGGGAGGCTGAGGCAGGGGGATCATTGTGAGTTCGAGACCAGCCTGGGCTACAAAGTGACCTCAAGGCCAGCCTGAACTGCACAGGGAGACCCTATCTCAAAAAGACAAAAATAAAGTAAAATGAGAGGAAAAAATCAAGGCATCATGGGCGAAGGGAATTATTTTGTGTAGAATGGCCAAAGCGCACGTCCCTGAAGAAAGGCTGTTGCGCAGAGACCTGGAAGACTGCTGTGTGCGAGATGCGCCCTCCAGGCAGGCAGGCAGCAAGTGGTGGGAGAAGGGAGCGCAGCTCGGAGAGAACAGCCGGAGGCAACGTCAGAGCCGCGCTGGGTGCTCCGAGATTCAGTCTTGGCGGCCAGCTTCAGGACTTTGACTTCGACTCTTATTTAGATGGGCAGGAATTGGATGGGCGTGCTTTCGCACAGGGCAGTAAAATGCCCTCATTTATCTTTTAAAGAGATTGTGCTTCTCTGACTGCTGTGTTTCTTCATTAAATAAACTTTTTTCTGCGTGACTACACTGTACTGGGTATTTCAATAAGTTCTGGGGATGCAAAACACAAAAATACCTGCCCTGGTGAAACTGATGTTTCCTAAGAAAGGATGTACTATCAGAGGCAAAGGGAAAAGTTAAGAGAACTAATGTTAGGTTCTGGCACTAGTCTAAGCAAAAGATGAGTGACTGAGTCCAAGACGGCAGTGGGAGAAATACTGAGAAACATTCTCTTTAATTCGGGATAGACTCTGAAGATGGAACTGACAGGATTTGCTAAGGAATTACAAGTGAGACTTAAAGAACTCAAGGCTGAAGGCATCTTCTGGTTGAATTGGTGCGCAGGGAGTTTTTCATTGCTTTCAGCTGTCACCTTTCCAGATCAGGATACCTTGATGGCGGGAATCTGGGAGTCACTCACTGCTGCGGACAGTACCCCTTCCACTGGGCCTTTCCCACAAGGAGCGGAATAACCTCACAGGCAAGAGCGTGTCGTCTCTGGCTAGATGCACTCTTGAGTGTGGCACGGGTACTAAACTGCTCGCCTGGGAGTCGCGGAAGCTCTGTCTGTGAGCAGGTTTATCTGTGCAGTAACAGTCCATTTCACCTCTCCAGCCCTAGGTTTTCTCATCTGAGAAATGGCGACAGGCACCCTCGATTTTTATTCCTAGTAAGTAAAATACGTGGCTGTGACTCAGAAATCCGAAGGGCTATTTCAAAACAGGTGGTGATATTATTATTGTACACTGTGTTACTTCTCTGTGGTTTGGCAGAGTACTGAGCAGGTAAAGCAGAGTTCGTAGGATCCTAAACACAGACGTGACTGAGAAGCAGTCCCTTCAGTTTTGGTAACACCCACATTATTTGCTTTGATAAAGTGCTCATCATGAGAGAATCAATGGGTCATAGATTAATTTTCAAAATAATAGAATTAAAAGGTTATTTTACCGTCTTCCCTTTGGTATAGGGCACACAGAACTTACTGTACTTACATTTGACCACTGTTTATTGAAAGCATAGTCTGTGCCAGGCACTGTGCCTTGCACTAGGTATTCAGAGGTCTCTAAGGTTAGCATTGCTCATAGTGCCTTTCCTCTCAACTTTTTTGCAAATTAGAGTCTACATTGGTTTTTTGTTGTTGTTTGTTGTTGGGGTTTTTTTGTGTGTTTTTTTGGTCTTTTTGACACAGGGTCTCACTGTACAGTTCAGGCTGGCCTTGAGCTCACTTTGTAGCCCAGGCTGGTCTCGAACTCGCAACAATCCACCTGCCTCAGCCTCCCTAGTGCTGAGATTACAGGTATGTGCCACCACATCTGGCTGCAGTGTGTTTTCACATATGGAATAGTGCAAGTCAGGCTTCGGGGAGCCGGGTAATACCAACAGATTCAAGGACCTTAATCTGAGGTAGCCTGTAGTGACATAGTAACTCAGAGACTCCAGTTACCACCAAAAACATTTTGTCCGCGTCCCTGGTTTCAGTACATTGTGTAGAGAAGAAAAAACAGGAGACTTCAGGCCTAGAATATTAAATTTTGCTACCTTAGAAATAGGAACTTGAATGTACCATTTTTTCCCCTTACATTCAATAGCTAATTAGCTCCTATTTTAAACATGTTTCCTTAGAAGGATTTTTAAATTTGCATTCAGAAATGAGACTTCTCATAGGATTTATATAAGGTATTTTCAGGACCAAGTGGATGTGGTATTTTACCATCAAATTGCTCTTCCTTTTGATCTGTAGTAAATAATTCATTTTGATAGGCATTGTATGTTCTCAGTAACTGACTTAAATTACAGTTAACATTAAATTTGAAGTTGTTTTTTAATAGAGTGGGTATTAGTACTAATTTGTTCACAGCAAGATAGAATTCTTAATTTGATAATTAGAATTGGACTTGAATGGGTACTTTGTAGAGAGCTCATTCTCTACACAAGGAAAGACAGGCTTCTTTCTCTCTGCTCGGTGTTAATGCTGAAATGATTTCTTCATTTCCTACTTTCCAGAAGGGAGATGCTGATTAGGAAGTGAATTCACGCTATTCTTTCATAATCAAACTTTGTATCTGTTATGCTGAAGTCGGAGTTTATCTTTCTTGTCATGTGGAACCTTGAATTGCACCGCACAGAACAGTGCCAAAGAAATTAGTGGAACTTTCTGCTTGTTGCAGAGGACATCAGATGGCTACAAAATGGGTGAAAAATGAGATAAACTTACCAAAGAACGTTTTCCCAGCTGAATGGTACTTAGTGCTGTTTTTCAAATAACAAGGGGCAGATTTATAAGACTGGATCAGCCTTTAAGTTGTGATATCACTGTGGTAATTGCTGTGTGGCAGAGGCGTGGAGTCATGGGCCTTTTCTGGAAGTGTTCTCATCTCTGTGTCTTTAGTTGCTTTCTCTTAAATTTGTAGTAAGTGAGTTTTTTTTCTCTTTTATTCCCAGCAATAGGGAAAATATCTCAAGGTGTCACTATTTTACTTATGAAATTCCTTGTATTCCTATGATCAATCAGTGACCGGAATACAGAAAATATTTCTGGGAAGTTTGCTTATACCTAAATAAATTTATCTCAGATTACATGATTTAAAATGTACCTGTAATGTAAGCCCATAGGGTATCCTAGGCAGTAAAATGGACAAACACGTTTAAACTCCTTTAGATTCCTCTCCCTCTTAGTAAAATAACGGGGATTGTATTGGGGGGAAAGTTGTTGAGAATTTATCTTACAAGGATCTTTTAGTAAAACGTTCAAAATAACTTCCCCAGAGATTTATAAGACATAACAATAAATAAGACTGACAACTTGCAGTCATGAGTAATACTCTTCATCAAAGTGTCTTTCAGTATTCCTCAAATTTTTTCTAAGTACAGTAATCCATGATGCACGTTCACTGTAGGAAGTGAGAAATACAGAAACAGGTGAAGATAAAATTAAAATCAACATTCATCACATCAGCCAGCATTAACTATCCTAACATATTTTCATGTGTGAGTGTGTGATGCAAACAAGCCTTCTACCACTAAGCTACATCTCCAACCCTAAACTTATTCTTTGTAATAATAATTTCCAACCAGAAGAAGAGTATTCACATTCATTTATTTATTCATTCTCTCTCTCTTTTTTCCCTTCCCTCCCTTCTCTAAAAATATACGCCTAACCATAGTACATGTTGAGATTTTTTAAAACTTCCCCAAGAACATCCTCCAGGACCCAGGCCAGCATCATGCATTTCTTTTCTTTGTCATGTCTGTGCTTTCTTTTAATCTGGAACAGCTCTGTAGTCTCTCTTTTATGACACTGGAGTTTTTAGAGTGTCGTCGCCAACACTCTTTAAAAAGTTTTGTATATGCACATTTTTGACAAGTTGAAATTGTATTAGTTTTATTTTTTCCGCATAAATGTTAAATTTTTGGCATTTCCCAGTGTCTTTAATTATTCTTTCAATTATTATTTTGCATGGCTGTTTAATATCATTTATTTTCATTAGTCCTCTATTGTTAGAAATTTTTACTGTTTCTGTTTTTGTCGGCGTTACAAGAAATTTTTGCTGTTTCTGTTTTTGTCGGCGTTACAAATACAGTTGGGAAGAACATCTTCGTAAATAAATCTTCATTGTAATTTTTAATTTCTGAATTCATCTATCAAGTATTTAAGAGCTTAAAACGTGAAGTAACAAAACAAGAATCCTACAGAAAAGGATAATTAAATGTTAATCTCTATGATTCTGAATATAATTAGAATGAAAATCTGGGAAAGCGGGAAATTACAGGATAACGAAGTTGCTACATTTAGCAAATAAATACACAAAACGGCCATTTAGATTTGTATTTCACATGGAACTCGATGTTTGAGTCATAATTACACTAAAAAAGTATTCCTTGCGTATGTGAAACTGAGATTTCACTGGGCACCCAGGATTTTATATTGCAGCCCAACCAAAGGTCCGAGTACTCAGAAAACCACCCTGTGATTGGAGGCGGAGGTCATGGCGAGGGAGCAGCAAAAATGTGAGACACAGAAGCAGTGGCCGCAGGGAGCCGGGGAAGAAAGAATGAGCGTGGTCATGTCTGTAAAGCACAGAATTTCTGTCAATTTCCATGAGCCTGGAAAACCTGGAAGAAGAATTTGGGCATCTTGCCTTCCACTATTCTTCAATTTTATAATTTATTCAGTAGCTACTAAGAATCAGATGCTAGGAGCACCCTAAAGTAGCAGTCCCCAGACTTTCTGGTACCAAGGACTGGTTTTATAGGAAATAATTTTTCCATGGATCCAGAGGGGCAGGGGAGAGAGGGTTGGTTTCAGGATGATCCAAGCACATAACACTTACTGTATACTTTTATTTCAATTATTAGTACATTGTAGTATATAATGAAATAATTATACACCTCACTAGTATGCAGATTTGATGAGAGTCTTGAGTTTGTTTTCCTGCAACAGGATGGTCCCATTTGGATGTGATGGGAGACAGTGGCATCTGACATGTGTTGCTCATGTCCTGTCTACTCTGTAATCTTGTTTTGATTGCTGTCACTGCAGAAAACCCTGCTTCACAGAGATTGCAGTTGGAAATGAGGGAGGCTTTTCAGTGCTTTCGTGGCAGTCTGAGGATATTCCAGCTTGACTTTCATCCAGAAAGTTACAGAAGTTTCAGTTGTCTCACATTTACTTTCCAGGCCACTGTCGCTTGTGAGCTCAGGCAGTTGATCTTTTTCTAGCACAAATTCATTTCACTTGGCTTGTTCACACGTGGGTCATGTACTCTTTCCTTCCAGGGTGGGAAGTGATGTCCAAACTTTTGAATGCTGAGATAGGTGATCATGCACAGCTGGGAGAAAGAAGGCCCTGGCTCAGGCTATTTTAAGATCTCTACTAACGTTTGAAATGTGTCAGCGGTCTCGATGTTAACTTGTTGGCCCTATAATTACAGTTTGGCTGTGAATGCAGCCACTTTATCTGCCAGCTTCATCAACACAACTGTCATTCTCCCCTTACATGACGGATAAGAGTTCATGGAGCAGGTTGACTGTGTCACCCAAGTGAGCAAGTTTTGCAATTCGTTCTGTGTTATTGAAATGTGCTGACAGTACTGACTGTTTTCCTGAAAGACATCCCTGGAGCAACTCTCATTACTTAAATTCTGGCCGGTGATGCACATTTGGAAAACCATATCGTGTATGTGAATGAGAAGATAATGTGTACTTTCCACCCATCTCCTCGCAAAGCTGCATGAACATGAAGTGGTGTAATTTAATGTGCTTGATGATGTGAATCATGTCCTCCAAATGCTGTCAGTTTCAGGTGACACCTCTTGGCGAGGCAGCATTTCTTCGTGTATGATGCAGTGTATAGATTCCCATTCAGAAATAAGCTGTGTGCCACCCCGTCCTGGCAGCTGTTCTGTCCATGCACGCACCGACACAAGTGACCAATTTGGTTTCCTTGATACGTAATTGTTAAAAGACTGGACTGATTTTGCAGCTGTGGTTTTGGGTAGCAACAAAAGTGTCTATAACACACCCTCCTGAAAAATAGATTGCACAGACGCAAGCACTGTTGCCCTGTGGTCAGCATCAGTAGACCTGTCGACCTGGATTGTGTGCCACAGTGACTCATAAATTCTCTCTAAGAATTGTGCCTCTGTATTCCCTCTGTGTCATCCGTTCACCTAGTTACAGCACTGCCGAAAGAGGGACGTGTGCCACCTTTTGAACTGCAGCCTTTTGTAGAAGTTCACAACAAATGTGTCCCAGCCGTCACACCTGGTAGTGCAAGGCATCTCTCACTGGTTCACAGGGACGCCGATGCAAACAGCCCTCCTGCGCTGCCAATGCGTATGAAAGTACAGCACATAGCTCTGTGCAGTACATAACACTTGGTAATTATAAGATTTCCGAGAGTACAACTCTGCTGCTGGCTCATATACTTACTATATTGTACATTTTCTCTCTATTTTACTGTACTCCTTCTAAAACCTTTGTAAACATTTACTGTAAAACAATATGCCGTGTTACACGTTCCGCAGATACATTTTGTGTTCAGCGTATCTCTTAACTGCATCACGAGGCATTGATACCTTCAGTGTGTGTGAGCATACTCTGGTATTCACACAGTGCATTCTGAAGGCCTATGCCTGTCATTCAGCAGGCCGTGTTACAGAAAATCTCCTTCCGGCCACCTTCAAGATTCAGGATGTCACTATCACTTGCCCACTTTAATCCAGTAGCCTCATAATTGTTCCTCCTGCTCTTGGTCTTGCAATAATGGGAAGACATTGCAACTGTGTAAGTAAGGATGACAATCTTCCCAGGTCTCTGCCTGGACGGGCTGTGCGTTCTGTTTCACAGATGGGCATAAAGGGGTAGTAACGGAGGATTGATCTCTGACACGGAGAGTCAGCAGTCAGTCACTTAAAGACTTTGATTTTCTCGGAGGGTAAAAAATGCAGACCTACTCTCACTAGTATTTTTAACTAATTGATATCATTTTATGAGCCGAGCACGGGTGCATGTCATCCTCCCAGCTAAGGCAGGAGGACTGCTTGAGACCAGGAGTTCAAGGCCAGTCCGCCAGGAGCCTTGTAAAAACCCGGTGTGGGGTGGGGCAGGGACAGAAAGAGAGAAAGAAATTCTAAAGATGGGAAAAACCTCAAACTCAAGTTTCTTCCGCTGTACTCTCACAACACAGAGGGATCTCCCCGGACCGGCAAGCGAACAACCAGTTCTACAGCAGATGCTAGCGGAACGTCCTCTAATCTGATGTCGTCCTGCTGGACGTCTCGCACCTCGAGGGCTCCCACCCCTTTACATACCAGTCACTCCGCGGTGCTTCTGAACGTCCAGCTTCATAAACTGGGGTCCCCAACGTCCCGTTCTTGGGTTTGATTAACTTGCTTACGTGGCTCACACAGCTCAGGGACACACACTGCTGGTTTATTCTAAAGGGATATAGGCGTGTAGGGCGGGGGCTGCGGTTAGCAGTGCAGAGCGTGCTGGCCATGCGCATGCGCACCGCTTGCTAGGCGTCTCCACGGGTTGGGCTACCCAGCAGCGCTTCAGACTGTGGATTTTTATGGAGTCTCCGTGATATAAATATCTCTAAGATATGGCCAACTCTAGAGAAATATGGCGGGGAGAATGGTATGATCTAATGCTTAGCAGGTTCAAGGGAGAGACCCAGCAAAGCCTGTCTGTTCAGGTACTTCCTGGCCTCTCCGAAGCGTTCCTTCCTCCAGCAACGGCGCACAATCCTTTGCGAGATTGGACTCCTTTTTTTTTTTTTTTTTTTGAGACAGGGTCTTGCTATGTTGTGCAGGCTGGCCTTGAGCTCACTTTGTAGTCCAGGCTGGTCTCAAACTTACAGCAATCCTCCTGCCTCAGTCTCCTGGGGGAGCTGGGATTACGGGCATGCGCCACCACACTTAGCTGAGATTGGAGTCTTACAATCTATCAAAGAAAATATTCTTTATACCTAGTGTCAAGACAGAAAGATGGGGAAAAGATTCAAGTTTCTGTGACCTGCATTGGGGATGCAGTTATGAGCTAGGAATTAAAAACCAAAATATATGCAGTATAGCATCACACAGACACAGACATGTACAATCATGTAATTTACAGCCAAGTTGGCACTGAACTATAGAGGGGCAAGGACAATGCAAGAATCAGGTGGTTATTCATGTGGGGGCAAAAGTTAACTCTGACTCTTATACAATATATAAAATTAATCCTGTATAATTGTACATAAATGTAAAATATACGAAGATCAATCTTATAGAAGTCATAGGAAACCGTATCGTTATGGTCTTAGGTAGGCAAAATTTTCACAAATGAAGGATACCAAGAATTGGTAACAAGAAAAATTGTACTTCTTAAAATTAAGGACTTATTTTCATCAAAAGCCATTATTATGAAAGCAAAGAAGATACAAAGTGAACTTAACAAGTTACAAGATGTTCTGAACTAGTGTAAGAAAATATGGTGGTGCATTTTCTTCCTTCGCTATAAGCAATACTAAGAATAAACAACCCTACACTTAACTACAGGCAGAAATATTTTGAGGTCACATTTTAGTCAGATTTTATGCCATTTATTTGGTAAATGTATGCACTTTAGACTTAATTCCTGAAATATAATATATATGCATTTAAGTTTCTTTTTAGTGGGTAAGAAAATTTAGGTTTCCCTAGCTCTTTCTGTTAACTTGCAGCCAAGTGTGAAATATGTCATATTTATTCTGGCTAAACAGTGAAATGTCTTATCCTATTCTACTGATTTTTATATTGAAAGAGAAGATTTAAAGTGAGGTAGTAGGGCTGGGGACATAGCTCAGTGGAATAAGCGCCTACTTGGCAGGCGCAAGGTCCTGAGTTTGATCCCCGGTACCGCCAAAAAAAAAAAAAAAAAAAAAAAGTGAGGTAGTAATGCTAGATAACCCTTACTAAAAGATTTTCATAAGCCACCACTATTCACACTTAGTTGAGATTGTAAAAGAATTTGTACTTCGTTTTTACATTTGATCTTCCTTTTCAAAAATGATTCCCTAATTCAGAAAGTCTCCACAGTGTCAGGCAGTTCAGACAGCAGACTGGGAGTTCAGGAGGAGTTAGCTAAGTGGGCCTGATGGTGAAACATTCTCAAATAGATTGTAATGAGGTTTTGCAAAAAATTATATTCTGAAAGCACGTGAATTTTTTAGTGTGTAAATTCATACCATAAAGCTGTTTTCTTTTTTTTTTTTAAGGATACCATCAAGATAATGAATTGGCCAAGCACAGATTAGCAGACATTTATGATATATGGATCAGACAAATGATTATATCCTGAATATATAGAGAGAATCCCTAGAAATCAATATATGACAAACAGCATAACTTTATAAATGGGTCAAAAACATGGGCACTTCACAAAGGGAAATAACTTGATAGACAATAAGCACACTAAAAGATGCTGTACCATTAATCATTTGGAGATAAAATTAATATCACAATGAGGTGCCGTTGTTCATCCATGAATAAAATCCAAAGGACCACTAACTGTTGGCACGGATTTGGAAGAGTCAGAACTGTCGTTCTTGGTGAGACCATACAGCATGTATTTGGAATAAAGTTAATCAACCATCCACCCTGTGATAAAAAGCACATACAGCCACAAAAAGACTGTATAAGAAGATTTACAGTAGGAAACAAAATGTTTGTTAGGATAATTTTTCAGCAAACTCTGGTATATTCATTCAATTGTATACTACTAGTCAATAAAAAATTGAACTCCTAATACACCCAACTACGTGCATGAACCCTAGAAACGTTATGAAAGAATATTGGTGTTCTGTAATATATCATTTAAACAGGCAAAAACAATCTATGACAGAAATCATAAAGTAGTTTACCCTTTCATGGAAAGTGGAGGGATTGCCTAGTTAGTGATGATAGAGAACTTTCTGAGATGTTGTGGAAATTTTTATAAATAATAGCTAACTCCGCTGGGCGTGGTAACACAAGCCTATAATCCCAGCCCTTGGGAGGCTGAGGCAGGAGAATTGTCGCGAGTTCGAGACCAGCCTGGGCTACAAAGTGAGCTCAAGGCCAGCCTGAACTGCAAAGTGAGACCCTGTCTCAAAAAGGCAAAAACAAATAAATAAATAAGTAAATAAATAACTAATTCTAGTCCATCCCACCATCTCTACCAATAAATCTCCCATTTGTAAAAAAAAAGAACAATAAATCCTACCTCTGTTTCTAGAAAAGCTACACAAACATTAGAATTTCTTTAATGCTATCTAACATTCTTATATGACACAAGTTAACATAAGACATTTATAAACTGTCTAAAAAACCTCCATCAAAAAAGGTGACTCCTTTGCCATATTACTTACGCTTTGATACTGAGCAAAACAAAGGTGATTTCCCGTGGTAGCCTCCTGTGCTCTGCAGTCTTGCTCTTTCTTGTGGGAAGGTGGAAACTGCGATATGGCGCCCGTGAAAGAGTAGTTATGCATCAATTTCCTACCTCTCTTTTTCCTCTGGTCCTTTTTCTTTCATTATAAAATATTTGAAAAATATCAAAGAGTGTGTGTAACATATGTATGTTGCAAAGCACATGCCTCTGCCTCCCTCATTTGAAGCTCCTGCCAAGTCCCTGTAGAGTTAATGCCTCGTCTGACTTTTGTGTTTTTATTTCTTTGAAACACATGCAAATCACAGGGCTTTCTACATAAGATGTGAGAGATGTGTGCACAAGTACATTCCTTTCCTTTATGTATATTTTCTTAATATATGTGAATCTATGAATACAAGCACATATCCATGTTTATGTGTGTGCGTGCTTATAACCTTATACAATATATAAGTTTTGCTTCTTTTTTCCCTTTATGAATATAATATAATATAGGAAGTAGACTCCTGAGTTTTGCTCTTTCCATTTATTAATATATTTCCAGGATGCTGCCTGATTCCCTGGTGGTGACATTTACCACTTTCGCTGTTCTTTCTCCCTGGCCCTTTCTCTCCTTCTGTGGCGGCAGTTACCTCTGCAAAAGGAGTAGTGGCTTCCCATGTATAGAATGCTTCTAACAAAGAGTTGAAATTATGACTTGGAAATACAGATACCATTAGAAATCTCCTTCTATTTCTCTAAACAGAGTGAGCTAAGTGATTTGCATTTTTATCGTTGGGTATGAATTATATAGTTATAATGACAGCTGCAGGGTAGAAAGTTTTAACACACTAGGATGGAATGTATCTTGGAGACATTCTTGGGATCTGAAGAGCAACAGGCTCCATATGGTGCCACTGAGCCAATGAGTCTGAAGAAAATGCTCCTCTTGCTGAAGCAGCCCGAAGTATAAATTACCCTTCCGTATACAAATACAAATTTATACCCTCTGTGTCTTACTTTCTACAGTTGTATGTATAAAGAATGATGATTGTAAATATAGCCTGCTTTATTCGATGTGTAATTTTCATTTCAGTTCCAATAAAATGATCAGAAAGTTATTACAGTAAAAGATTTTTACAGGTCAATTAATGCCAACTTACAAGAATGATAAAGTTTATGATATTAGCATTCACTGCTAATAACCATAATTCTAGTAGTTGGGGTTTTTTTCCCAATAACCCACTGATATTAATATTTACTGCAGTGAAGTAGCATTTCATTTCTCACAGAATATAGACTTTTTAAAAGAATTGCAAAGTATTCATTATGTAAAAATGTGATTTTTACATAATACACACAGATTTAACTTATTTCATGTATGTATAAATATATATGCATATACATAAACCCATAGTATGATAGTCATTACAGTAAGTAATTTGGTTAATGTGACCTCGGGTTTAAGATAATAGGAAATTTGGTATAAACTTTAACTTTATAAAAATAATTTTAAGTCATCAGTATCAGATCCAGTTAACTGGCCCAGAAGCCAGAAACATGGGTGAAAAGGAAGTAGGAAAGAAAGAAAGTTTGAAATGAGTATATTACATAAATATCTCATTAAATGCAGGACAATCAGAGACTGAGCTGAAAGTAATCCAGATTGACCAAGTCTTGGTAGGATTGTTTCTTGTTTACTCTGGCCGGAAAGCACCTAGACTATGAGATAACTATTGTCAAACCGGAGGATTCTGTCTTGTAATCAAGGTCAGGGATATAGCTCAGTGGCACAAGCGTCTCTTCCTGGTAAGCGCAAGGTCCTGAGTTCGATTCCCAGTACAAAAAAAAAACTTAATACCATCTTGTAATCAAGCTAAAAATGTGATTTGGTTGGTCCTAAGAGTAAACTTGGCCCCTCAGGGACCAGGCAGCGTATTTTTGTTGTTGACCAAGCTGAGATTCCATTTGTCCTTATATCACATAAGACACGGCTCATAATAATTTAGTACCAACAGTAAGGGTGCTAGTAGTTCTCTAAGAAACAATTGAAACCCTGGAGTAAAAGATACTAATCATGTGTTTTCATGAATGAGGAAGACATCGGGAGTTAAGGCTTATTAGGCTCAATTTTTTTAAAAAGTAAGGGATAGATTTTTATTCTAATAAGGCATGCATCAGTGAAATGCAAGTTACTGCAGCTCCAGGGCGGCAACCACTGGTATACTGACAACTTTGCCATGTTTTACATGCCCATTTTCTCTCCTGTTCACCACTGAAATGTAGTTACCATAGCAATGAACACATCACATGGTTCCTGTGCTAGTTCAAAAATAGAGAGCAGTAACATGCCATATGAGCTCTGCTTGTTTCCCACATACGGACCCCATCCACGACGGGAGGCTATTCCATACCCTTCTCGGTGCAGAGAGCTTATTATTCACTCACAAAGCTCTCAGAGTAAGAAGCAGTTGGCAGGAGTATATTTCAAGTCTTGAGCTTCTCTTGCACTATATGGCTGCAGTTTTTGCCACTGGGCTAAAAGAACAGCTTCCCTCTCTTTGACCAGCAGGGACTCCGCTGTTGTATATTTAACCAAATATTTTCTGTCGAATATCAGTGCCACTTTGAAGATTTGGAGGGAGGAGCATATAAATCATTCCTGGAAGTGTTTTCTCAGTCTTCCTGATCAGTACTTAACCAACCCTAGCTTTCTCCTGTGGTCTCCCTTCATGTGAGAAGTTTAAAAAAAAAAATACCTAGGAGCCTGTTTTAGAATTTAAGAAGGTGCTGAGGTATGCTATGAATTTCCTTTTAGGACTTGCTGCTCCATGAGATTGAAGCATAGGGGATGCAGGCTATAGAAAAGCACTTCAGATTTCCTCGAATGGTTGGTGCCAGCCCCCTACTTATGCCTGACTCTTGGATTCTTAAGAGTACATGGTAGATTGTCAGACCTCAAGAAATAAAATAGGAGTACACTGCACTAGTGAGCATCTTACGGTTTTTTATTTGAACTAGTCCAAACGGTACGGTATAGGACAGTGTTAGGTGTGAGTATTTCTAATTGTGGGTAAAACATACAAAATAAATTTTAGCTTGAGCTTCTGGCGTCTGTCCCTATTGTTCCTAGAACTACAAATGTAAAATTGTAAGTATTCTGATGGAAAGTGCTGGGAACAGGTATCCTAGATACGGTGGAGGAACCCAGTATATTATTCTCTCCCTCCCTTGCCTTTGGCTAAAACTCGTAAGAGGTGCTTCATCAGTCCTCAAACCAAGTTAAGAAATGTATGAGGTTAGACAGGCCTATCTACGGACTCCCACTGGTAGGAATATATATTGATTGTGTAACATTTGTTTCTATGCGTCATCCCAGTTAGAAGTTGGAAACCAAGTAATTGCGTTACATAAACGATGTGAAGCTGAATACTTCTGTATCCACAAGCACCAAAGTAGAACGCATGCTCGGAGATGTTGCTATAACCTTGTACTTGAACCATAGTTCTTTTTCTTGGTCTTGTTTAAAATCTGAACAGCATGGGACCAGTGAAAGCAGGAAGAAGGGTACAAATGCACATAGTCGGTTCTGTTAAAGCGTATTTGGTTGTGTTGTGGTTTTGCTATTAGAAGCAGGGCTACAGTGAATATATGTTTCGCACCTTTGTGTAAGTATTTCTCTAGGTTCAATCTCTAGAATCAAACTGCCAGTTCTTAGGAAATGACAATTTAACTGATAAATTTCTGGTAAATTTTGCCAGATTGCCCTACAAAACAGTTCTTCCAAATTTTGCCAAACCGATGAGTTCGAAATGACATTTCATCATTTAAATGTACTTTTCTAGTGTTCCACACCTTTTCTGATGTGTCTGGCCATTTGCACTTTCCTCTTCTCACAATTCCTTATTCTTTGCCCATCTTTTCCTTTTGGATGATTCAGTACTTTTCCTACTACGGTTCTGCTTGTCACTCCCACTCTTAGTTTACTAAGGAAACAAACCCCTCGCTGACTTGTGGATACTTCTCTCTGTTTGCCGTATTCCTGATATTTTCTCATCATGGACATGTTTCATTCATTTTTGTTCCTTCGTGGCTTCCTTGGTAACATCCTCCTGTGGGTCTCACAGGAATCTAACGTGTTCGCTCAGTTATTTACAGAAGCTAAGCATTTGATGAGTTCTAGGACACCAAGTATCCTACATAATGGGTCATTCCTGCCTGTACATTCTGAGAAACAATGTAGTCATATTTACGACAATAGCATTTTAACCTAGCAGATCAAATTCTAGAATGATTAGCACCTACTTTGAATGTCGCTATAAAGTAAAAAAAAAAAAGGGCATATAAAACCATAGTAAAAACTAACATGTAATAACCAGTTTGTCCCTTTCTTTGAAATTTAGCTAATTCAGTCTTTTATGTGTGTTTATATTTATAGACACTAATTCTTTGGCTAAAATACCTATAACCTTTACGTTACAGTGTTACTGTGAAAGGTGTAAGAACTGGCATTTTACACAGAGCAGAAAAATGTCCTTAGATAAAAGCCCAATCACTGTTCTCATTCTACATACCATTTTACAAAGCTCAGATCAAAAAAATGTTTGTTTGCTGCCTGTGTTATTGCTGGACTTGTGCAGGAAAAAGAGAGAGGTCGAGAAGTTACTTTTTAAGGTATGACTCACAATCCTATCTTCAAATCGGCTGCAACCCAGTTTGGAAGATTTTGCACAAGCACATGCAAAGCTAAATAATAAAACAGTACGTGTTAAGGCCGTGTCGCTGGTGGGGCGCTTTTGGTTATAAGCGTATCTAGAATGTAGAATGAAGATCACTCAGAAAAGCTGAAAGTACCCAGTTTCACGCCCGGAAAGAATGTGTGGTCATTGTGAGTTTGCTACGTGAAGAGGATACTGGCTTCCTTGCCCGATCTGTGGCTTGCCAGTTACTTCTTTGTGGGAAAGTGCTGCTTCTTATTGAAGAAACGTATTTCTTTTAAGTTGTTAGCAGGTTAGCTATTGTCAGACCTTAGTAACACAATGGGAATACATTTAAAATTTTGTCTTTGTCTCAGTTTTGGATAGAGAAGGAAAGAGTAAAGGAGAAGATTAGGAATCTGAGATAAGAGGTCTCCATGAAAACTAAGAATCAAGGGCCAAGGACACAGCTCAGCGGCGCAGCGCCTGCCTGGCAGGCACAGGGTCCTACGTTTGATTCCCAGGACCAAAAAAAAAAAACCTTAAGGAATAGGGCATCAAAGATGAGTTTGGCACACCTCCCAGCTTCCTGAATATAGACTTCTTCTAAATTAGGTGTTCCTAATCCCCAAACCCAGTCATTTCTTTGAAGTTGGTGTTTTCAGTGGAAACTGTTAAAATATTTTAGATGTTCAGTACATTTATCATCACGTAAGTCCGTGTTAAATGAGACAAACAGAATCAGTAGAAAATATGGATATAAGGGTTTATTATAGGGCATTGGCTCATGCAGTTGTGGAAACTGGCTAAGCAGGTCCACAGTCCAGTCAGAGAAAGATATGGAGCAAGCTGGAACCCCATGCCACAGCCGTTCAGAGTCTCTCAGCTCAGGGAAAGGCCTAAACCTTCTTTTAAAGTGTTTAACCAAGTAGGTTAGGCTCACCTAAAATAATCTGTCTCTTGAATAACTTCAAGTAAGCTGATTAGGGACTCTAAGTACACCTGCAAAATTCCATCACAACAGCAACTAGAGAGGGCCTTGCTTGAATAACCGAGTAGTTTAGCCTAGCTAACACATTAAAAAAAAACAATCACAGTCCTTTAGACATTTAAACAAGAACTTCTTTTTTGACTGTAACACAGCACACACACACACACATACAGTCTGCAGGTGTTCACCTCACAAAGCACTTTCAGTTAATTCATTGTACCCTAGGATCCACAGGCCTACTCCAAGTGTATCCTTTACCAGGGGTTACAGCATAGACTTGACCTAGAAGAATCTCCTGAAGAGGCCATCTGAATGTGTCCCTGCAGACCAGAAAGGTTGTGAAATTTATTTTTATTTTTTAATACCAAAGGAAGCGTCTGATTTAGGAATATAGTCTTTTACTTAAGACCCTAATATGACCTGAGAAAGTAGGCAGAATTAGTTTTATCCTCTTAGAGGATTGAAAATGTTTATAAACTGGGCATGGTGCACCTGCAGTCCCAGTGCTGTGGGAGACTAAGGCAGGAGGATCACAAGTTTGATCCCAGCTAGGCAACTTAGCAACCGAACAAGACCCTGTCTCATAGTAAAAAGATAAAAGGGGCTGAAAATACAGCCCAGAGCCAAGGCCCTGGGTTTACTCTCCCTTACTGTCTACATGCATATGCACGCATGTACACACACGCACAGGGAGGGATCTTACAAGGATTAAATCTGACTTGTTTCCCCATTGTCTTGCCTCTCAACTTGGCCTTAGAGAGTTTTATATTAGATTCCTGACATTTACCTCTGATAGGAAATTGTAACAAAAAGAAAGTTGGTGGTGAGGCTATATTCTGTCTAACACTATAACTTGGTGCTTTTAAATACATGGACAACTTTCCCTAGGTCCCTAATGACCATTTTTTACTTTAAAAACTTTAAATGCCTGGTACATACCAAGCCGTGTTTTGCTTAATATAGTCATAAGCAAGACAGACGACCTAGTAGGAAACAGAGACGAGGAAACACCAATGTTAATTGTAGAAAGTGCTGTTAGAGGAGAAGTACTGTATAAAGACATCATGTTTTTGTCTTTGTGGCCCACTGCCTGACACAGGGTGGATCTTTAATGAATGCTTTCAAATAAATATGGTTTATGCCTTGTTTTTAAAGGCCTAAACACTTACTTTAAAATAAAAGTATACATTAACATGCGTGTCTGATTTGTTTCACTTAAGAGTATGGTCTCAAGGTGCATCTATTTAACTAGAAATTCTCCAAGTTATCCTTCTCTAAGTAGAGTAATACTCCACTGTGTAAAAAAGACACATCTTCTTAATCCGTTCGCCAGGTGAAGGGCCTTTGGCCGAAGTTGTATCTCTGGTGTAAATAAGGACCAAAATGTCCACTAGGTACCAGGAAATGGGCAGAAAATGTGCAAGTGAAAAGGGCAACAAGGGAGGGGGAGGGGAAGAGGGAAGGGACAAGAAAAAACGAAAACAAAGCTTTTGTAAATGAGGAGGAAAGAGGGCTTGAAGGGAGGGAAGGAGGATTTGGGGGGAGAAGCAGCGAGGTATGTCAGGTACAAGCACAAACTCCCCATGCTGGGGTGTTTTCACTGCGTATATCTAAGACGTACCTAGAAAACTGTACCAACCTAAACAATGAAAGTGTATTGCGAGCCCTTGGCGTGGAAGCAGACTGTAACCAAAGCTGGTAGGGAAGCGGTCAAAGTTGGGAACGTTCGAGGGTTTGAATATTTCGTAATGATTGCAAACACTCCCTTTGATTGGCGCTTTGGGTCAGCTCCTTTGTAGCTGACCTCACTGTTCTTGTCCCTGACCTTTAACCTTCGTTTGAAATTCGGGTATCAGTTTGTGCTCATTGGAATTGCCAGTGAATATGACCAAGTGACTATGGCTTGGCTATGAACGAACAGAGAAAATCAAGTCCTTATTGTGTTGCTGCATCACAAATCCAGGCTTCCAGCTAAATGCCAGAATATAAATTAGATCCCTTATCAAATCTGGCACATAAAATTTTAAGATCCTTTTTAATATAGTACATGTGCTTTCAATAAATGCCTGCTTTGGCAAGAAATTGAATCAAATTTTTTGTGTGTGTCAAGTACACTTGCATTATATTTTAGACTCTGTAACTTTAAGACTGTCCTTGTGAACCAGGTCAAGGGCAAAGTTAAATTTCGTTGCTGTATTTGGCTTTTACATTGAACAAACAATATTTTGTCTTTGTTTGATTGTGTTGTGTTGTAGGTGTTTTATTGGGGATTTTCTGCCCTTTTTTTTTTTTTCTTCACTGAGAACAAAATTCAGAATCCACCCCGCTGTCCCTCAGCTCACTGTCCTCTGCACTGGCCTACTTTCAGCTTTTAAAACAATTGAGCTCCTTCTCCTGTCCCCTCAGGCTCTCCGAATGGGCCGCGGCTATTTTTACCCACTCACTGAGTGTCACTCCTGTGGTCTCGACTTCAACCTCATCCTCGGAGGTGCCTCCCTCAGCACCCGACTGGTTGGTCTCCCTTCGCTTCACGCCTCTGCGTTCGTGTTTTAGCCCAGCGCCTGCCAAGCCCTTGACAGGGGCCTGGTAAATAAGCACAGGCTGACGTTCCGGACATGTCCTGTGTGCCACTGACCCAGTGATCCTCAAGCAGCTCCCGCTCCGGAGTTCAGCGGGCCATGTTGTTTTGTAGCAAATATTCTTGGTTTCACTTTAGGGGACAATATAGCATTTTTAAGTGTCATTTAATACAAGCTGTAAGATCACAGTGTGTGAGTGCATGTACATACATACATCTGCGCGTGGCAACTTGCAAAGCGAGGTGACCGTTTCGCTATGGTATTGTCAGAAACCTTGAAAGCCGCTGCCTCAGTGATTACTGCCATATACCAATGTCCCCGCAACTATGTCTAGGCAGTCACCTATTTCCCTCACCAGTGTCCCCAGACGTCTCTCCGCTCTCTGCATTTATGGCTTCTCACTGTTCCTGCATAGTGTCAAGAGCCAGGATCTCAGAAATCTCCCAGGAAGACCATTTAGATGAAATGGGCCCATCAAGATTTGGAAGAATGCTACTTGAAAAAAAGAAAGCATCGTGTTACATTCTACCTTTCATTCTTAAACCCTAAAAACCTTCAGAGGCCCAGGAAAACTAATGACGTTGCATGTGTTCTTTTTGAAGGCGCATGAGCCCCAGTCCTGTCATTTTCTTAGATCCTGTAATGCAGTTTGCTTTTATGCCTTCGCTCTGTTTCTTCCCAACAGAGAAAATCTAGTTCTCAACCAGCCATTCCTGCCTCACCTCATTGCATTTCTAGAAATGTCACTGAACTTCCTTGCCATTTTGTTAGATATTTCTCAATGCATATAAACTCCACCACCATACATACGGTTATGTGTGTTACCTGTTACTTTATATCAGAGGTAGCCTTTTTGTTTGTTTTGTTCTGAATTCGACATATTTGAAAAGGTTCTTATTTCAGTCTTACTTCCCTGAGATGGATAAAATTTTAAATTCTTTTCCTGGGAAATAAAGACTTGTAAGGGTGTTCTCTGTGAGCTCCTCAAGGGTGTCCTACAAAGAAAGACATCTGAGAAGTTCCTGTCCCCACACCCACACCACGCGAACTGAGGCCCACACTGCTAGCCACACAGTCCTGCTTCCCAGGACTGAGCATCTTGGCTGTGCCCGGCAGCTTCCTCCACTTCCAGTGTTGAATATTTTCTGTCGGCCCCTCCAGATTGACTTGTTAGTCCTGTCCTTCCCTACTCTGTACCCCACGGCCCTGAGAAAACTGACACGTATTGGTAGCGTGGAGGAAAAGTGGATAGAGTCATAGGATTAAAAATTACTGAAGCGATGCTTTTAAAACCCAGAAGCCAGAGGGTTGTGTGAATGTGAAAACGAGTTGAGAGAAAAGCTATGAAGCCAGGAGCATCGAGCCCTCAGAATCCCGCACAGTTCCCCTGTCTGTTCCCGCAGCAGCCCTGAGTCCATGCCGTGTGCTTGTGCAGTTGATGAAACAATATTTGCAGGCTGGGCATGGTGGCGCACCCCTGTAATCCCAGCACTCCGGAGGCTGAGGCAGGAGGATCGTTGCTAGTTCGAGACTGGCCTGGGCTACAAAGTGAGCTCAAGGCCAGCCTGAACTGCATAGCGAGACCCTGTCTCAAAAAGACAAAAGAAAAAGAAACAGTATTTGCTTAACTGTTCCCCTAACAACTAAATGAGGAACTTAAAGATTTTAACAACTTAACGATTTGCCCTACAAAACTTACCATTGCTGCCTAAGAGACTAGTGATTTTTAAACAAGTGGCCATACCAGGAAAAGCACATAAACACCGGTTTTAGGAAATAGAACAATTAAGAGGGAATAAAAATTTTAAAAGACAGTTAAATTAAAATCCAAATAGTGAAATAAAGACCAAATTATTATTTGCAGTCATGTGGTGAGTGTTTCCATTGGTTCTAAAGTTCCTTAAGAGTTTGGCACACGCTTCTGCCGAAATTACTTCTGCCTTTTAAATGACAAGCGCCTCCCCTTTCATTGTAGCATTAACTTAAAGCCCTATCAAGTAAGAAGATACATACTAGTCAATACAAGTGCAGTAGCCTCCGCCTCCTGTCTTTCGCCACAGAATTACTAGTGTAGCACAGTCACTCTCCACCTCCTTCTGTGTTTCTCTTCTTCACCTTCTGGCCTCTTTCTGCCTTTATTTCCCCTTTTCATTTAAACCACAATCAGTCCTCTCTCAGACGGTTCCTGTTTCTACTTCTGACTCTATTTAAATGCCTTTTATAAAATCAGAAATTTCTTACTGAGTTTGCATTTCACCCTCGTGGAATTCAGTATTAAGTTTGAAACTGCATGAAGGAAAGTAGAAAAGAAAAAGACAAAAATGTATGTAGGTATATATGAATATGCATATATGCAGGAGGGCTAACATGGTTCTACTATTGTATTATATCACTTAATGCTAAGGAATAATTGATGACGGGTTATTCGATAGATCTTGTATGTCTGTATGTGTTATCCTGAACACACACTTCGAAGATATCAATATGTAAAGCAGCAACTATTGGGTTTTTTTTGTTGTTGTTGTTGTTTTTGCTGTTATTGATGTTTGCCTGTTTTGTTTTTTGTCTTTGGATTTTTGGTTTTTGTGTTTTTTCTGTTGCTGAGAGGATTAATTGTCTGACTAAATTTGCATGTCTGTATATGGGCTTATATATTTACACTTCGAAGATATCAATGGATAAAGCAATAACCACTGTTGAGATCATATCACCTTGTCTATAGATTAGTTGTGATTGTACTATTTTTTATGCTAATTGGTGTCTGTTTGTCAATATGTTTTTGTACTTGTATTTTTTTTAA
>PVLD010025539.1:0-23586 GCA_004027595.1 Dinomys branickii
TGACTAAATTTGCATGTCTGTATATGGGTCCATACATCTACAATTCGAAGATATCAATGGATAAAGCAACAACTACTGTTGAGACCATATCACCTTGTCTATAGATTAGTTGTGATTGTACTATTTTCTATGATAATGGGTGTCTGTTTGTCAATATGTTTTTGTACTTTTATGTTTCTAAAATAAAAAAAAAAGAATAAAAAAAAAGACGTCTAGTTTTAAAGTAAAACAATGTTTTTCACAAATGAATGGAAGAAGGAAAGAAGTTAGCTGAAATGTCAACAGATGCATTTATAATCATAAGCATTTTAAGAAAGATCTTTGAGAGATCACTGTTAATGTGCAGTACACATTTACAACAACTATTTAGTGAAGAACTATTAAACAGTGGAAAACACATTGGAAGACTGGAGGTTCAGAGTTGAAGCAGTGACAGAATCATACTGTTAGTAATGGTTGTGTTAGTTTGATGTGTTAAGATCATTTCACTTGCACGTTTGCAAACCAAGAGAGCACACTATTTGAAAAAATTTACAATTAAGATTTTTACCCATGTAACATTTCTCAAATCTTATGATTGCATTTATTCTTTAACCACTTTCACTTTCTGAAAGAACCTAAAATTGTCTTTTATTTCATTGTCCTTTCTTTTTGTTTCATTCTGAAAAAGAATCAATAGCATTTATTTAAAACTTTCCATATTCTACTTTCTATTTTATTTTGTTTTCTGTGTTGATGCTTGTAAATTTCTTATAGTACACAGCTTTATTACTAGTACTGAGGCTCCCCTAGGGGATGTGCATTCCTCAGAGATGTCTTCTAGGTATATGTGGTTTTTGGTCTTTGTGTTTGGCTCAAGATTCTACCTTCCCAATTCACTAAGGATGAGATGTTGCTATCTATTTGCCTCAGCACTCAGTTCTTTAGTACTGGGCTATGGTTATGGTTATAACCCCTGACAAGTACAGTGTTGTCATATAAGGGAGAACAGTTGATTACAACAGGTGTGACAGCCTGGCTAAAGTAGTACTATTAGGGTGTAGACTTCTCAAAAACTAGGAGTAGAGGTTCCTTTTGACCCAGGTATTCCCCTTCTAGGTATTTTCCCAAAAGAATTAAAAGCATCATGCCACAGAGATATACGTGCATTCATGTTTATAGCAGCACAGCTTGTAGCAGGTAAATCTTGGAAACAACCCAAGTGCCCATCAACTAATGAATGGATAAAGAAGATGTGGTTTTTTATATAATGGAGAACTTATTACTTAGCTGTAAGGAAGGATAAACTTGAGCCATTTCTAGGTAAATGGATCCACTTGGAGACCATATTTCTAAGTGAAATAAATCTGATACACATGTGTAAACATTTCATTGTCTCTCTGGTTTGAGAAACTGAAACTGTAAAGAAGAACCAAAATGTGTAACAGACATTGTGAAAGAGGAAGAAATTGCTCAAAATGAAAGGGGCACTAGGGAAGGGGAAAGGAAAGAAGGGAAAAGAGAAAGTTGAGAGAAAAGGATAAAATGGAGACAAAGCTGTATAAATGAGAAAGGGAAAGCAGTTGAAGGGAGGGGAGGGGAACAGGAAGAAAAAGAGGAATCAAGATACATCATATAGAGGTACAAATTCCCTACGATGAATATGACCATTATGTACACCTAAGTGGTACCAATAAACTTAATTAAAAAAATAGAGAATGAGGTAGCTTGAGAGCCAAAAGATTTTTTGTATGAAAAATCTGATGCTTACCTTATGTTATATGAGGCAGGAACAAAGTTTGCAATTGATATTTCACTGTTCGAATCAGTAGGAGGCAGAATAAAACTCTGAACAGAGTATGAGTGGGACTGTTACACTTGACTTCACTGGTCAATTAGTCTTAGTTTTATAATTCATCAAATGGAGGTAATAATGGATTGTGTAACTATATACTGGGGTTGGGTCACAGGGATAACTGAAATTATGACTAAATTAAATGTAAAGTTGTAAATAATTGGAAAAATTAAAATTAAGTGGTGATGAAGAAAAAACTTTCCATATATCTGGAAATGAATGCAGAATCACCCTTTAGGCCTCTTGTTGTTATCTATGATTTCAATAAGAAACCTAAGGATTACTTGCCAGCTTTTGATGATAATGTTTTTTCAAAATCTGTTTTTGTTCTAAGAGAATGAGATAAATTACTTTGCTGAGGGCCAATCTGTTGGGTAATTTTATAGTTGTTAGTATGCTTCCATTAGGGATTTTGCCTCCCTTTCTCAACAGAAGTACTACATTGTAATTCTTTTATCAGTATGATAACTACTTGATTACATCACTAGCAATATGATTGAAATGTCAAAATTTTAAGGCTCCCTTAATTTTATATGTCAAATCTGGCAATTTTTTGGATAAATTGGACAAATCTAGAATTTTGACTAAGGGCATAGTATAACCTCAGAGAATAATATCTAAACTAGAAAATTTGTAGTAACTTTTCTCCTAAGAATTAGAAATATTCCCCAAACAATTAATCATGTTATACTCTCAACATTTCTCAGGAAAGAAAAATAGTTTTCTGTAAAATATGCAAAGTTGCTTGATGTCCTGAGACTTGGACTGACAAATTTCTCTGGGATCTTTGTAATTCTATACAGCAAGTTCATGACATCTTCCATTTCTGTAGCTTCCTTTCCTAAGTATTATGTCCATGAGTTTAACCTTATTGACAGTGATGTTGTTTCTATATCTAGTTTGAATTTATCAGGTTAGAATTTGGATTTTATTTTCCAATAAAATTATATTTTAAATTCCATCACAATTTTAGTGACCACTGAAAATGTAGCTGATTCTTTTTATTGCAAATGTGATTATCAAGCTCAGACCTATTATATCTCCAACAGTACTTCCTTTTCTCTAGGTTGAGACCCTCGCTGTGATGCTAATACAACTGCCAGTGATAGTATCATGACCACTATTTCTCTGTTTGTGTATGTCTGTGTGTGTGTGTGTGTGTGTGTGTGTGTGTGTGTGTATGCTTGTGTGTGATATAATTACAGATTTTGTTATATAGGCAGTGAAATTATGCCTGTTATTTCCTGCCAATCTCTTTGGCCCTGCATTTTGCCTAAAAGTTAAATCAGTCATTTTTATGTATAAAATTCTGTGATCTTTGAAATGTTTAAAAATTAGTTTAGAGATGTGCTTTTTTATTTCTAGAAAATGAAAAAGTCATTGTTAAGGAAAAATACTTTATCTTTATCCAAAAAGTATTTTTTTTACAGGCAGTATCATATTTAACAATTCAAAAACTAAAATACTCATATTCTTAGCATATTCCAATATTTATTAAACAACTAAAGAGCCATACTATGTATTATGGGTACTCACACCATAAATCCTTAAGGACTTTAATGCAATATAAAATATTAAAGTATATAAACAAATAATTACAACACAGAATAGTCACTATAGAAACTGGGATAAAGTATCATGAGTGCCAACTAAAAGAGGTACGTTTTTAGGTGAGGGCATGAGATAAAGACTTTGTGGAAAGGAACATTTGAGCAGCTTATAAAAGAAAATAATAAAGGATAGGAAAAGAAATAAATAAAGGGAGCTGGGCACAATGACACATGCCTGTAATCACAGCACTTGGGAGGCTGAGGCAAGAGGACTGCTGCGAGTTTGAGACCAGCCTGGGCTACAAAGTGAACTCAAGGCTGGCCAGAACTGCATAGTGAGACTCTGCCTCAAAAAGATAAAAACAAAAAGAGAGAGAGAAAAAAAGAAAGAAATCATAAAGGATGGGAGAAAAGCAACAAAAGGAAAGCAATGTAAAGGTGTATGATGTGGTAGGTGGTAATAAAACGAAAGCACAGAGGGGAAAAAGCACCATGTGCATTATGTGTATAGCAACTCTTGCATTTGGCAAGAGCATACTGTCTGTGAAATAAGAAATACCAGAGGAAAAATGTTACAGTCTGATAGAGCAGCATTTTTCAATGTGTGGACTTTGAACCAGCATCCTACACATCATTTAGCAACTTAGAAATGCAAAAATTTTCCACACTGCTCTTGTTCCTTCCTCTCTGCTGCTGATCTACTGAATAAGAACCTATGGGGTGGGATCCAGCAATCCATACCTTAGTAAGCTCTCTGCTTGATTCTGATCCATGGTAAAGTTTGAGAACTACTGTGATAGACTGTGTTTGAACTTCGATACTATTTATTATCATTATAATCATGGATTAATTACTAAACCTCTAGTTTTCAAAATCTGAGTTCTTAAAAGGAGTAACTTGAGAAAACATAATATATTGAGTGCACAGTATATAGTTGGCCCATGTTCCATCAAAAAGTACAATGGGATTAGACAATGGAAGTCCTAATTCACTGTAAGGAATTAGAATATATTCGTAAGGCATCAAGGACCACTGATGGATCCTGCTCCACGTTATCACGCCGTATTTCAGAAATAACAATCTAAGATGAACTGAAAAAGGAAGAGACATGATATAAAGGAAAGCACTTTAATAACAGAAAACATGAAACACAAGCTGAGCGATTTGTAGTTCACACTCTGATGCATCTGTTGCAGCACCTTACACAGCCCTCTCCCCTTTTAAAACACAAATGCTATTTCCTTCTCCACTGTGCTCTCACTTTCTTCTTGTAGTGCAGTGGAGGGTGAAGGGCGGGGAAGCCTTTTCTTTTATCATTAATTTTGTTTTTGTTTTTTTTTGTGGTACTGGGGTCTCGAACTCAGGACCCTGCGCTTGCTAGGCAGGCGCTTATTCCACTGAGCTATATCCCCAGCCCCTATCATTAATTTTGTAGCAATTAGAGTACAATGGCACATCAGTAACTTAATATCCAACAGCTAACTATTGTTGTCTGCCTTGTACTTTACTGGTATTTAAGTACATTATGAGAGGTTTGGGCCTAGATTCAGTCTTCAGCAGGTGGATAGCTAGTGTTCCTAAAACAATTTATTAAAGAAGCTACCTTTCTTCAGTGTATGTTTTCTGTCCCTTTGTCAAAGATCAAATAGTTTTATGTGCTTGGGGTTGTTTCTGCACTCTGTGATGGGCCACTGATCCTCACATCTGTTGTATTGCCCGTACTACACTGTCTTTAATCACAGGAGCTTTGCGATCCAAATCTGGGATTGTGATGCCTCCTGCTTTGATCTTTTTATCCAGGATTGCTTTTGCTATTCAGGACTCTTCTGGTTCCTTATGAATTTTAAGATTATTTTTTCTTGTTCTGTGAAGAATTCTGTTGGAATTTTGACTGCGATTGCATTGTATCTGTTTATCAATTTTGGAAGTATGGCGATTCTGATGATATTGATTCTGCCTACTTAGGAACAAGGAGTATCTTTCCCTTTTCTGATGTCCTCTTTGGCCCCTTTTTCCAGAGCTCTTTTTGTAGAGGTCTTTTTCTTCCAATTAAGTTATAATGTATTTAATTTTTCTTGGGGCTGTTGTGAATGGTATTTTTCCTTAATTTCTTTCTCAGTGGGTTCATTATTAGTGTGTAGAAATACTACTGATTTTTGTGTTCTGATTTTGTATCCTGCTATATTACTGAATTTAGTTATTAACTGGAAAAGTTTTTTGGTAAATTTTTTGGGGTCTCTTAGGTAGAGAATCTTGTCATCTGCAAGTGATGATAATATAACTTCTTTTCTGTATATATCCCTTTTATTTAATTTTTTCCCCAATTACTTTTGGTAATGTTGCAAATACTGTGCTGAACAAAAGTGGTGACATTCTTGAGAGGGAAAACTGAAAGTTTTCTCACTTCATGTGATGCTGGCAGTAGGTTTATCATGAATAGTTTTTATCACATTGAGATAAGGTCTTTCTGTGCCTATTTTTTTGAGTGTTTTTACCATGAAAGGACATTGGATTTTGTCAAAGGCTTTTCTGTGGCTCCATAGACAATCATGTGCCTTTTGTCTTTGTTTCTAATTATATGACATGCTGCATTTACTAATTTGCATATGCTGAATAGTCCTTGCATCCCTGGGATGAAGCCTACTTGGTCAAGGTGTTTCCTATGACATCCTCAGTAGACCCACGAGTAGAGCTCCCTCCAATTTGATAAGGGAGCAGAATTTTGGTGTTATCTTGACCAAGATAATAATTAAATGTACAACTGGGATTTCAACTTTTCTCAACTAGGTTATACAAATGAGAAAACATATAATGTAATAATGACATTACTGATTTGATTCTGTGGAAAATCTCTTAGAAACTTTTCTTCTTTGCTTTCTCTTTTATGAGAGTGTTTAAATAAAGTCATTAAATTCTATTCCCTTCTGGTAAACCAAAATAGAAATGGAAAGAGTAGTACTATAATTTGTTGCATTTTCACTGGAGACTGGTTATACTGGGAAATCTGCTGGTATACGATTTCATATACAAACAGACCTGGATAAATAGAGCTTTAAACACAAAAATTTCAGCCTGAGGTTCAAAAAAAGAAAATGTTTTATGTTTTTAAAAAGAGAAACAAATTACCCCATTAAGAAACACCCACCTTAGTTTTTCAAATGTAAATATAAATTATTATCACTTTGAATGGAGAGAGACATTACTTGCCTTTTAGTTCTAATTTTTGGGTATTTCTGGCATAGGAGATAATAACATTTTTGTCAGCATTATTATTAGAATACCAAACATACTGAAAGAAAATTTGGGACACATTTACTTGAATTTCTACTCATAGGAATAAGACATGGATTTTATGTATTTCCTTTGAAACAGTTTTCAGCTTCTTTAAACCTGTCATAAGTGGCATAAGCACTCATTACTCAAAACACATGTCATGTAAAAGCAGTTTTAAAAAAACAAAATAAAATTTAAAAATTAGGTCAACTCGTCTAGTGCATAGGCCTGAATATTACATTGATTTGGCAGTAATTTCATAATGAACTCATATAGCAGAGATCCACAAAGAGGCAAAAAAAAAGTAAAAATACAGTTATAAATCTGTATATGACTAATCAATATTCCCTATGATAAGTGTAGTCATTAGACACTGCAAACATGTACTGAAACTATTTGCAGGTTAAACGTAGGATAATGTTAACTTTCAGTTATTTAAAAAACATGTCTGAGAATATGTAAAGTTACTCGAATGAATTTATTTATTCATTTGAAAAGCACTTATTAAGTATGTACCATGAACAAAGTAGTGCTAGGGGCTATAATAAGGAGTTAAACAGTCCTGCCCTGGGGAAATTTACAGATTCAATGAAAATGTTAACACAACTAAACGTTATGGGTAAAAGTGCTACTGGAACAATAGGAAAGACACTTTGGTCTTAGATGGGGGATGGTGGGGATGGTTAGGGAAAAGGTTCTAAAAGTAAGGACATTTTAATCAGTTACCTAAAAACTAGTAGATATAAACAGAAGTAAAGACAGTAAAGATGCTTCAGGGAGGAAGCAGCATGTTTAGGACCTAGAAGTTACCAAGAGAGGCTTATGTGTGCAGTAACAAAAATGTGGCTGGGAGGTGGTGCTAAAAAGATAGTAGAGGCAAATTTTATGGGGCCTTAAAAGTAATCTTAAAGAATTTAGTTTCTATTTATGACCTTTACTTATAATGGAAAATGAAACTTGATTAAAGAGTTCTGAGCAGAGGAATAGCCTATCTGTGTTTTTAAGAGCTATTTTTGGCTGCAAAATGAAAAACTAATTGGAAAGGTACAAGAAAGCAAGGAAACCAGTTAGGAGAATGCTGAAATAACCTAATAGGTGAATTAGAGTAGTTGTAAAAGTGATGAAGAAAAGCATATAGTTAAGTACATTCTGAACTACAGAGAATAGAATGTGACAGCTACCATTTGATTCTAAAATATCTTTTGGAAAGTTTAACGTACAAAGGAATAATATTTTGAAATGAGACATACATGGATGAAAACTAATGCTAATTTATAGTAGAAGTTCAATATTCTATGATAAACTTGATCACAGCAAGATAAAAATATGAAAAATATTGCTTCTCTTAAAAGTACACTTTTTTAAGAGTATGAAAATCTATTGGGAAGTGGAGAATAGGAATAGCTCCTGAGAGAGGAGCTAATCCCAAATGGTTTGCCCTTAAAAATACATTTTACTGAGTATTAAATAACAAAAATGGATAACATGGGTAAAGTATAGAAAGGACAATAAATCCCACTGACGTGTGTACAAAACAGACCATTATTCATATTCTCAAAGACTAGTATGTGACTTGTCTTGATTTGAATTCTCTTCTTTCCCACATAACTGATAATTTTAAAATTATCACTTGGGAAGGGAACAAGAGATGTAAGCAGGGGAGAAGTAGGAGAGGAAAAGGAATAAAAAAAAGAATTGAAAGAAAAAATGGATGGCCCTGAATCAAGGCCAGCAGCTTTCTGTAGCCGTTGGTTTCAAGCAGGAGCCTAAAGTGGTATCTTTCTATGGTCTGTTGGCCATTTCAGAACTTTAGAAATGTAATGGTCAATTCACTAGAAAGTAACTTAAATTTTATGAGAGGACTTCAAGATGGCAACTGGGTAGGCAGCAGAGAGAGAACCTCCCAGAGGAATGCCACTCAGACAAAGGAATATAGGAACATAGCAACACGTGAAGGACAGAAGGGAAAGAAGTGGGTATCCTGAACTCAGGAAGGATCTGAAATGGGAATTGAAGCCCTCGGAAAGACTAAGCAAAACCTCTGCTGGAGGAAAGGATCGGAGATCCCCCTGGCGCAGTCGCGGGGAGAGGAGAAGGAGGAAGTCACTGCTTCAAGCACACCCATGGCCTGCGCCCTTGTTCTGGCATTCACAGCTTCAGCTTCGAAGACCCACGCTCACGGAAGCCTCCCGAGTCGGCCAGGGGAGAGCGGAGTTCTGAGAGCTGGTCCAGGGCTGGAGACAGGAGGGTGCAGCCAGCAAAGGAGGCAGTGGCAGTCGGGAGCAGTTGTCGAACCCAGTGTGAGGATGAGAGGTTGCAACAGCCACTGGGGCAGAGTCCCCACCCTGCGGCAACCTTCCTAATCAGCACCTGGAGAGAATCAATGCAACTAGTACACAGCGCACCACGCCCAGCTCTGCACCTGCCTCGAAATGGTGGCCCCCTGCCTCTCAGCTGGGTGAGCAGCTATCGGCAGAGAGTGGTGGGGAGCCTCAGCAGTGAGCCGCGGCGGCTCCCAGGGATCCAGCCGAGGAGTGGACAGGGGCTCCAGCACCGCAACAGGAGGGAGATGCAGATGGAGGTGGATCACATGGCTCCACGACCTTCTCACTCCAACATCAGGCAGGAAGCAGGAGCTGGGTTGCCGGGGCTCAGCTCCCACCCTGAACTCTCTCTGGGAGCACCTTGAGTCTCGGCGGCTTGAGCAAGCATCGCCTGTTCCTGGCAACAATGGGACGAATCCACGGTCTTCAGGACTCACCCCAAACTATTAATGTGAGCACCAAGAGGGTCTCCTTACAGCTTGCACATATGAACCTTGCATGAACTTTGCATAGCAACAAATTAGATGAAATGCAACAGACCAGGAGTCTGAAAAACAACAACATACTCTACACAGCAGACGCGAGAAAATCCTCCAACTCTATTCTAGAACTCATCTTTAAACTTAGTTCATAACCTGAACTAACAGTGAGAATGGACTGGGGAGATTTCAAGCCCTTATACCAAGCATTGTAAGTTCATCCAATGCCCAGATTCAAGGGGTGGGGAATGGTAACACTGGACATCAGGAGGAGGGAGGAGGAGAAGAAAGGGCCTCTGGCATCGAGGCAATGGGACAGAGCCAAACGGGTCACTGAGGGCACCCTGATGGGGGCGCGTGCCCCGTGGCTGCTCCGCTGTGGGCCCCGCGGCTGCTCCTGTGAGCCCCGTGGCTGCTCTGCTGTGGGCCCCACGGCTGCTCCACTGAGGGCCCCGCGGCAGCTCCGCTGTGGGCCCTGCTGAGGGCGCCCCACGGACTGGACCTGCCCCCACCCATGGCATGGCGACAGGGCAGAGCCAGGTGGTCTGCTGTGAGCATAGGTGCTTTTCCACCTCCGACCATGGCAGTTTGTATACACCCATGTATGCTACAGTATAGTCTGAGGTAGCTATATCTCTTCCCAAGGTGAGAGTCCAGGGGTATAGATAAACCCAGGAATACAGTTATTATCAGAGGGAAGATGCCTGATTGAGTGGTAGGGCAATGGAGATGAGGGAGGAGAAAATTGAATGATCAAATGGGCCATCATCTGTGTAATTGAGTAAGAAATGTGAAGGTAATATTATGTAGGACAGCATCCAGAGCTAATTCCCTTCTATGTTCTCTATAATTTGTATTTCCTCAATCATTTTTGTATTAACAGAAGTGAAGATAACTTTATGTTATGCAGCATCCAGTGCTAATTCCCTACTATCTTCTCTTTAATTTGGTATTTTCTTTAATGTTTGTGTGTTAGCTAGTGTGAAGATGACATTATGTATTACAGCATCCAGTGCTAATTCCCTGCTATGTTCTGTATAATTTTGTATTTTAGATATTGTTTATGGCTTGTTCTGGTTCATATGTCTCCATTCTTTTTTCTTTAAAATAAAAAATAATAAAAAAATGGAAATAGAGCTTTGCAAATGGGAAGGGAACTAAGAGATAAAGAAGTAGGAAGGCCTGGGGGTAGGGACAAGTAAAGAACTAAGGTGTGTTACCTACGAGTACCGGTTCCCTACGATAAACAGAGTCATTAGGTACTGCAGACATGTACTGATTAAAAAAGAAGGAATAAGAGTACAATTCAACTTTAACAATCACTTTACATGTTTTCTAAACCTGTCAACCCTAATCAGACACTAATCTACTTGCTAACTTTATAGACTTACTTATTTTAGAAATTTAATGAAAATGGAATCAGAATACACGGTAATTTTTACTCTTTTACTTAGCATGTTTTCAAGGTTCATCCATGCAGAAATATATATGTATGTCACTTGCTTATGTTTTACCTTTGTTTTGTTTTGCTTTTGGAGACAGGATCTTGTTTATATTGCATAGAGGGCCGTTTTATAAGACAGTTGTATAAAACCTAATACAATAGCATAATCATTTAATAAATCCATTTTTTTATGAAACAAAGCAAGCTCAGAAAACTGCTAAAATAAAATTTTTATAACATGCAATAAAGAAGAAATAAATCTTGCAAATTGCTCCTTTGAAAATACATTTGAGTGATAGGAGGACATTCGATATATCCTAATCTTGTGTCCAACAAACTTGAACTTCTCCATTAGTTCTAAAATACTACTGATTTTTAATAAATCTGTATATGACTAATCAAGAAATTCTCCTTTTATCATTTCTTTTACTTTCAATCTAGTTAGTTGTAATAGGATGCCTTATTTCTAACTTTAGAGAAAAAATTTTAATAGCCTCTAATCATTAACTCTATTGCTTAATCAAATTAAGAAGTTCCTATGTAATTCCAGCTTGCTATCCTTTTGGTATGGAATTTTCAAATGTTTTTTATAAACCAACTGAGATGATGATATAATTTTTCTATCTCAACCTGTTAATATGGCGATTGATATTAAGCAGTTATCTAGTGGGTATCCCTGTCCTTAAAATAAATTTGTCTTCATTTCCATGAATCTTTTTTGGTATGTCAATATTTTTTTCTGAGATTTTTATATCTATGTTCACAACACTAGTTTATTGGTATTTCTTTAATTTTTATTTAATTATCTTTTCTGTTCCAAGAAGCTATCTGGTTATTAAATTTCAGTTAGCTGTCATGACTCCTCAATCCATCTCTTAGCACAGGAAGTCTCTAAGATTTTCTCTGCTTTTGATGACCTTGATAGAGCTGAAGAGTCTGGTCAGGTTTCTGCAAGGGTGTTTTTAATATTTTCTAATGCTAAGGCTACTCTTACAGAATTTTTGAAGGAAGACCATAAAGTGCGATTTCCATTTCATCATACAAAGATATATACTATCTCCATGACTTGTGAATGCTAACACTAATCTTGATCACTTAGCTGAAGTATGTGTCAGGTCTCTGCACAGTAAAAATACTCTTTCCCCACTCTGCACCCTGCAATACTCTGCTCTGTGGAATGAAGTGACTGTGTGCAGACTATGGCTAAGGAGTAGGTTCTGTGTCCCCTTCTTGCAGGGTGCAAAATCCCTTAAGTTATTTGGAAACCTTCAGGGAGATTTGTCTCTTCTCTACAAATTTACTTTCAAGAACTTATAACAGCATGGACTCATAGACACTTATTTTATTATACTTTGGTCTATAATAAATACTACTTTATTTTGGTGCTTAGGTTCTTTTTAAATTTGTGGGTATTGGGAGTTCTGTCAGTTGTCTCCTATGTTACTTTGACATATACTCACAATGTGTGCTACTATATTTATCAATTAATGTACTTATGTGTAATTGCTTTGGCCTTTGGTCTCACAATTCCACTCATATGTGAAGTTACTGAAGTCAGTACTCAACTGTTTCACTCCCTCTATCGGGTTTACCTTATAATACATTTAGACTTTATTAGAATCCAAATTTCTTTTGGGTTCTATTTGGATATATTTAGTGTGCTTTCTGATCTAAAATTCTGAGTTGTGACAGGTATCTATTGTCATATGTCCATGTTTCTACAGTGTCATACTGAAGAGTGTCACTGCCTTAAAAATCTGTGGTCCATGCATTCGCTCATCTGTCTTTTACAAAACTTCAGGTAACTAAGGGTTATTTGACTGTCCTTACAGTTTTATTTTTCCTCAAAATATTATAAAGGTGGAACCACACAGTCTGTCTCCTTTTTAGATTAGCTTCTTTTTCTTAACAATTTGCATTAAGGATCTTTCTTTTTGGTATGATAATTCATTTTTTACATTACTGAATAATATTCTGTTGTATAGCTATACCAGTTTGCTTATCCATTTACCTATCAAAATATGTCTTGGTTGATTACAGGTTTTTTTGTAAATATAAATAAAACTATGATAAACATTTGCATGCAGATTTCTGTATGGACATGAGTTTTCAAATCCCTGAATAGTTTGGATTAAAGTCATATTTCATGTAGATAAGGAACTAGAAGGGAAATGAAAATGATGTAGAATTCTCACCAGCCTTAAGGACTGAATTGGTATTTACAGAACATTCCATAGTGAATAGTATACATTTATATCCACAGTCCATGGCACATTACCAGAAAGAGCCTATCCTGGACCAGGTTTTTCAAAAAATGTGTTGGTGAGGGGAAGAGGGAATAAAAACGATCAAGATGTGATATGCAGATGTGCCATTTTCCCAAGACGGATGTAATTATCATGTACTGCAAACATATACTAATGAAAAATGTAAAAAAGAATTATAGTACTCTCTGACCACAGTGGAATCAAGTAAGATGCCTAATGTAGAAAGAAAATAGGAAAATTCTCATACACTTGAAAACTAAACAACAAATATATAAATAATCCAAGGATCAAAGAGGAAGGCTCAGAAGAAATAAATAAATGAAAAAACAATATAGCAAATATTATAAATAACAGCAAATTTATGGGATGCACCCAAAACACTGCTTCTTATGCTTATATTAGCAAAGTCTCAAAGAAATAATATAGATTCTCACTTTAAGGATATAGATGCAGAACAGAAGTGCTTTTTTAATTCGAGGAAGTACTGCCTTTGTTCCTAATTTTTCTGAGAATGTTTACCCTGAATGAGTGTTGAATTTTGTCCAGTGCTTTTTCTATACTAATTGATATGATGGCATGACCTATTTTTGTTCTTAGTCTATTAACAGGGTAAATTACTTTGATTGCTTTTCAAATACTGAGTCTATCTTGCATTTTCTGAATAAACCCCATTTAGTCATGGTGTATTTTCCCCAGAACTGTGAAGGAATTAAGTTGCTAATATTTGTGCTTAATGGTGAATGCTTTCCCACGATGGTTTGGAAAAAGACAAGGATGTCCATTCTCACCCAGGCTATTTAACATAGTACCTAAGTTTTATCTGGTACAAGTAAGGGAAAGAGTAAAATCTGTAGAGATCAGAAAGGATGAAACAAAACTCTCCCTTTTTGCATATGACATGATTGTCTGCAAAGAAAATCCCAAATAACCCAAAACTTTCAAACAAGTAAAAAGAAAACAACAAAAAAACCAATGAAAGAATAAACTCTCCTAGAATTAATAAATACTAGCAGTTAAATAAAGTTGCAGTATATAGTATCAACATAGAATGAACTACATAAAAGCAGTGAACAGGTTGTATGCACTGAAGTTTATAATATCATTTATAATAACTCAAGCCAAAACGACATGCATATGTGTAACTCCAGGAACACAAGTACAGAAATAACACGCTGAAGACTGCAAAATACAGAAAAAAAAATCAGAGACATTTTGTTAGTGGATGGTAAAATATACTAATTATTTAAGATATTCATATGAGATATCTTTTTAATCCATTCAGTAGCCAATGGACATTTGGGTTCTTCTACTTCTTGGTTGAGTAATGCTGCTATGAACACTGATGTAAAAATATCTATTAGAGTACTGCTTTTGATTTTTTTTGATAACCAGAAGTATAATTGCTGGGGTATATGGTAATTCTATTGTTTACATTTTTAGGAAATGATACTATTTTTCATAGCAGTTGTACCATTTTACATTCCTATGAGGAATATTCAAGAATTCTAAATTCTCAATCAATTTATTTCATGATAGCCACACTAATGGGCATAGAGTATTATGTCATAGTTTTTATTTGCATTTCCCTGCTGAGTAGCAATGCTGAGGACCCTTCCATGTGCTTATCTGTCCCTTGTACAGGTTTGGAGAAATATGTACTCAAGTCCTCTGCTTGTTTTGGAGAAACAGCTATTCAAGTCCTCTGGCCACTTTTTGGTTGTTGAATAATAACAATATTAACTTAATGAACTTAAAGTAATTAAAATGCCTACTGAAAACTACAAAACATTGCTAAGTGTGTTGAATTTTTCATATGATTTTCCTACATCAATTGTAATAATGACGTTGGTTTTTTCTCCTTTCATTTTTCTGTTGTGGTACTGTGCAGTGGTATCTTGGTTCATGAACTTAATTCTTTCACAGTTCTGGGAAGATGGCCATGCTCATGTTGTCATCCGATGTAGTGTTTACAAATGGAAGGAAAATTTTGTGAAGGCTTCTGTTTGTGAACTAAATTGTTCCCAGGCAGAAGCGTTAGTGAAGAGAGGCATTATTGTATGTTTTGATTTACTTTTATATGTTGTATGATATCATTCTTGCATTTCAGGGATATTTTCTACTTGGTTATGGTATATAATCTTTTTTAATTTGCTGCAGAATGAAGTTTGCTATTATTAATGATTTTTGCCTAAATATCATAACGGATATTGGTGTGTAGACTTCCTGCAGTGTATTTTTCTGCCTTTGGTAACACATCAGTGTTTGCCTCATAGAGTGAAGTGCTGCCTTCAATTTGGAAGCATCTGAGAAAGATTAATGTCAGTTCTGTTTCACGTCTGGTAGAATTTACCATTGAAGCCATTTGTCTGGACATTTTAAATATAGTGAGCTGTTTGATTATTTATTCAATCTTCTTAAAAGGTAGAGATCTATTGAATTTGTTTTGTTTTGTGTTTCTAGGAGTTTGCCCATTTCATCTGAAATTATGCAATTTGTCTTACAGTCTTTATTTCTACAGTAGCAGAAAAACTCCATTTTCATTTCTGATTTTAATACTTTGAGTCATCTCATTTATTCCTGCCTAATGTAGGTGAAGTTTTGCTACTTTTGCTTATCTTTTGAAGAATCAATGTTTGAGCCACCTGACTTTCTCTACTGTTTTTCTATTTCATTTATTTCTGCTCTAATCTTTATTTCCTCTGTTAACTTCAATAGCACAAAAACTGCTTCTTATTGCTTTGTCCTCACCTGCTTTCAGTGTTACAAATTACATTTTTATATGTCTTTGTGTTTTTTACCAGTACATGTTTGTACATTTTTAAATGTTATATTGCTCAAATGAGACTAATTTTTTTTTGGGGGGGGTACTGGGAATCGAACTCAGGACCTTGTGCTTGCCAGGCAGGTGCTGTGCCACTGAGCAATGCCCCCAGACTGAGATTAAATACTTCCATACATGTCTGAGAAGTTGAATATGATTCTTATTTTTATTCCTCCCTAGGTAAGGTGACCCTCCACCAGTTTCTTTCAGGATTTTTCTTTAATCTTTGATTTTCTCTAGTTTGAAAACAATATGCCTAGGTATATTTTTGGTACTTATCCTGCTTAATGTCTGTTATGGTTTGAATACCCCCTCCAAAATTAATGTTGACAGGTAATTGGTATTGTAATAGCATTAAGAGGCAGAACTTTTAAGAGGTGCTTAGGGCACTACCCTCATGGATTGATTAAGGTTCTACTGAATGAAGAACGAGGGGAAGGGGCTCCTGATAGAAGATGAGCGTGGCCTGATTTGACCCCTTTGCCCCCGCCTGTGAGTTCTCTCTCACTGTTTTCCTCCCTTTTCTTCCTTGTGTCCCTGCCTCCCTGTTTCCCTGTCATGTGATGCCTTCTATCACGCTATAATGTGGCAAGAAAATTCTCAACAGATGTGAATCTTTGATCTCAGAGTCTCCAGCCACCTCCTAAAGTACCTTTATTTTCTTTGTATATTACTGTGTGTTATTCTGTTATCACAGCACAGAAAAGCAATCAAGGCAGTGTCTGACACTGATCTGGGGGAAATTCTCAGTCATTATACTTTTCAAATACCTCTCTGCTTCTCTCTTCTCACTTGTGCATTACCACTGGATGTGCAGTATGGGTTCTATAGTTGCCCGCTGGGTATTCTGGGCCCTGCCCCATCTTTGTTCTCCTTGCTTTCAGTTTTGGAGGTTTGTACTGAAAAACACTCAGGTTCAGAGATTCTTTCCTCGGCTGTGTCCAACTACTAATAAACTCACTGAAGGCATTCCGTGTCTCTGTTGCGTGCTTTTTATCTCTAGGCTTCATTTCCGGTATTTTTTAACTATGGGTACATTTGTACACACTGCCTCTGTGCCCTTCCATGCTGTGTACTTTAGGCATTAGAACCCTTATCTTACTGATTAATGAATCAGAGGTATTTAAGTTTCTAATCTAACAGTTCAAAACTCTTGATGTATGTATATGGATTCATACTTGCTTTTTCTTCAAATTGTGTGTGTGTGATTTTTTCCTGTGGTATGCCTCATAGTATTGTCTTGATAGCGAGACCTAGTGAGTGGGCAAAGGAACTGTTGTACACAGTCATTTAGTAGAATCATTGTGAGCTCTGAGGGGAGTAGAAACATTACAGTCTTAGGTTTAGGTCTCAGTCTTCTAAGACTCTATTATGAACTTCATGAATATTTCCTAGTTTTTCTTTTTTTTCTGTCTTCCTTTATGTGGAAGCAAAGGAGTAGATCATAGATGAATAAGTATTTCCCCTTTTCTCTGAGAGGTAGGCTTGGGTTTCCCCCAGCAGATTAGGCTCTTGCTACCTAGCTCCACAGCAGTATAACCCATTAAGAAGAAAATAGTGTTCTGTTGTATTTCTAAATGTTTCCTGTTCTTCTCTTGTGAATTATGTGATAATTTTTCTTTGAAAGTTACTACAACAGCCTGGTGGTAAACTCACAAATTTAGCAACTCCTTATGACTGTGTCTCCCTAGAATTTTTAACTCGCAGAGAGTTGTCTACACTGAACCTCTAACTTATCAATTATAGTTCCAGTTCTCGTACTCTGGCACTAGTTCTTGAGGTGAGTCTTGTTTGTGAGTCTCTTCTCCCATAAGCCATGACTGTACAACTGTGTCTGCCTCTCCAGTCTTCATGGAAGTGGGTCTGCCCTGTTTTATCTCTATTACAGGTCCTACATGAGTCACTGAAATGGAAATCTGTTTACTTTTCACTTACTGTTCAGATGGAGTGGTGAGTTCTCCATTCCTTACATATGGAACTGGAAGCTGGAAGTGCTATATGTGTCCGTTACATAATGAAAATTTAAATTTATAAAATAGAGCTATAAATCAGAATCTCGAAAATACTAGCTTTTCTAGTTGCCTATCCTTTTACTCTTAAAATCTTCATTTCTTCTTAAAGCTTGAGCTACTATCTAGCATTCTTTTATTTAAACCTAAAGGATTTCCTATTCACCTTTCTATTACAGCATGTGTACTAGCAAGTTTCCTCTCAGCTTTTATCTGGGAATGTTGTAACTCACCCCTCATTTTTGAGGGATGATTGCCAGATTGTGAATTCTTGGTTGATGGTTTTCCTCTCAGCACTTTGAATCTATAAATCCACTGCTTTCTAGCATCTAAAGTTTCTAATGAGAAAAGAATATCTTAACGAAGATATCTTACATACAATGGCTTGACAGATTATAGAAATAATATGAAAAATATGCAAAAAAGTTTTAAGAAGTGGACTAAATCTAAATATGCTATAGGAGTCCCAGAAGGAAAGGAGAATGAGAGACCTGGGCAGCCTAGGAAGTTGGCAGCAGCTTCCAGATTTAGACCTGCCTTGACACCTGCAGCACCGAGCCTCAGAAATCAAGAGTGATGCAGCATGCTGCCAAATGCTTGCAGTGGGTCCACCCAGCAACTCTGAACTGGCTTTAAGTTTTCCTTTCCCTTGGCAAGAGGAAGCAGAGGCATGGACTAACCCAACTGACCAGATCCTGGATGAGAACAATGCCCAGGGAGAGAAGGTAAGCCGAGAGGCCCTCAGATCTAGAGAGAAATTACAGAATTGGCCAGCAGGTTCATGGATTCCAGTGCAACTCACACAAAATGACTGAGTGAAAGACAACTATGGGAGACTGACATGGAGAGGGAGTGGGCTCAACAGAGAGTGCTTAAGTCTAAGTTCAGACTGGCCATGGGCTGGACCACACTCTCTGTAGGGAGAAACCAGTCCTGGTGAGTGCTGACATTCAGTCCAACAGTCTACTTGAACCCCTACCCTGTTGTACATCTATCAGAGACCACAGGGATAACTGTGTTCTCCATCTACCAGTCAGAGTAAGCACACACCTTGGATTTGACGGTTACCAAGTCCGGAGTGGATGGTGCAGACAGGATGCCTAGAAAACCCACACACCCTAAAGCTGGTTGAGAAAATTGTGAATGGCTGGATTCCTAGATGGCAGATCCTGGGAAAAAAACATTCATTTGAAAACACAGAGGAATTTTTTTTACTCAATCTTTTAAATTTTTAATTATTTCTCACTTTCATTCTCTTGGGGTGGGGGTCTTAGGTTTTATTTTTCTTTCTTTTCTCTCTTCCTCTTTTAACTTGTTTTCTTCCTTCTTACTTTTATTTCCTGCATTTTATTGTTTTTTTCCTTCTTTTTCTTGTTCATTCTTTTCTGTGACTATTTTCTAACACTATTAATTTCCTCTTACTCCTTAACAGGACTTCCATCTCACTGTTCTCTTCATCTTTGATTAATTTTTCAAATTTAACTTTTTCCATTCTCAGATTCTTTACTCCCTCTACCTTTACTAGTATAACTGTTAGGCTTTATGAATGGTTAGATAGCTAACTAACTATTATTATTATTGACCACTGTTCCCTTCTCAGTGTTTCATTTAGATATTTACCACTGGTCAGTATTTGGTTAGTCAATCATAGTATTTATTCTATAATTTTAGGTACCTTTTCTATGGTTAAAGGCGGTACATTGTTGGCTCTTAGGGTTTGTCAATATCCAGTATGTCTTTGATGCTATTATTTTGGCAGACTTTATTATAATAGACAAGGTGACACAGTTGTTTAATGGTTTGGTGGATGTCAATATTGAAATTACCTTGATGTTATTAACAATACTGTACCCATTCTTGGAGAACTGAGTACTTCACCAAATATGCTACAACCTCCCTTCTCAATGGGACAGAAGAACAAGCCAATAGGTAGACACGCCCAGAAGGCATCATTGAAAAGTAGACAACTAAAGAGATCTACATATAGTACAAGTCACAAAGGTTCCATTATAGTGAACCTGAAAGCTTCAGCATAAAAAACAAACAAACAGACAACAACAACAAAAACTTGAGAAGACAAGGCAAGAAAATGCCTCCAAAATCTTACTCTGTCAAAGATGATCCACGGGGCATTCAAGGCAAGGAAATAAAAAAACCACACAGCTTAATTATTGGAAATTACTGGAAAGATAACACAGGAGATAAAAAAGTCAATAAGATAATTGGCAAGAAGATATAACTAAACAAATAATGGGCCTAGTAAGCAAAATAACTAGGGGGAAGACAGTAATGAAAAGCTAGCTGAGCTACATAAAATTATACAAAACTTGAACAGCCAGCACAGAAAATAATTAGGGCCCATAAAAATGTCCCAAATACAAATACAGGAGATGAAAATTTCTGTCGCAAGTATAGGTAGTGCAGATAACCAATGCAAAAATAGAGTGTCACAACAAGCAAATATAGGGATTTTGTCAGTGGCCAAAGTTACTTTAAAAAACAAGACAAGATAAAAATGCCTCTAACAGCTACAGCTACTAAAAGATGCAAAGACTAATATAATGTTAATTAGAATTAGTCAAAAGTCAGAAGACAGCACATATAGCATACAAAATCTGTTTACTAAAATAATGGCAGAAAATTTTCAGATAAGTTGGGCTCACAGGACCCCAAATAACCATGTTCAGAAAACAATCTCCATAACACATCATAGGCAAAATCTCATGCTCAACCCAAGAACAGAATCATAAAAGTGGTTAGAGAAAAACAACTAGTCACTTCTAAAGGTAAATGCATTAGAATGACAGCAGACTCCTCAACACAAAACTTAATAGACCAGGAGAGCTGGAATGAAGTGTTTCAAGCTATAAAAGAAAACAATTGCCAACTCAGGTTGATATTCTACAAAACTGTCTTTCGAAGCCGATGGAGAGGACTTCAGGAAAAAAGGCAGAGTGGGAAACAACTCAGCCTCTTCAAGATTCGGGAATCTGGACATTGGAAAATAATATCTTGGGGAAGCAAAGGAGAGGTAGACCCTCAGGACTCAGGAAGGATGTGATGGGAAAATTGGAACCTACATAGAAATCGAAGAGACAGAACACAATGTGGAAAAAGGGACAGACAATCTTTACTTTCTCTCCAGCTCCTATGTCATGGCTTGTGAGAAAGGCTGAATCCATAGAGAGAAAGTGAGAGTGGAGACCAAAGGAGCAGCAGTGGAACAGACCAGGGGATGCTGTCCACTGCATAGGTGGTGAGTGACTCTAGTCGAAGCACATGCCATATCCCCTGCAGCAAGTGGTCAAGTAATTGCAGGGTGCAGGGCAGCCGGCTCCCAGTGATATGCTTCCACAGTAACCGGGTGAGGATCAGCCATGGGAGACAGCTGCAGTCAGGTCAGCCAGATATCCTGAGGGGGTGTAAGCTAAGCATCTCAGGTCTCACATCCATGGCCAGAGGCCAGGCTCCAACTGAAGCGCTAGGGAATTGAAAATCTCAGAACTGGCACCCCTGACCCAAACGCACTGCTTGGCTGGTGGATGTATGAGCACAGATCTGGGATCTGACTGCCTTCTCTATCTACCAATGTGAGCAGGGACAGGCCTTGAATTGGACACTGCCCCACAACTGTAGATTCTGGAAGAAAACCACATATTTGAAATCACAGAAAAATTTCTATTTATTTGCTTTTCTTTTAGTTTGCTTGTTTTTGCCCATGTGTGTGCGTGTGTGTGTGTATGCGCACGTTTCTGAGTTTGTGGGGTTTTTTTTTCCCTTCTTTCCTTTCTTCTTCACCAATGTCCTGGGGGTTGGGAAATCTTCCTACATCCTTCTGCCTTACTTATCTCTTTTTATTGCTTCTTTTAAAAAACTTCCTCCTTCTCTCTTTTGATTTTTCTTCCTATAATTATTTCTCTCATTTTTACAGTCTAGACAATTCTTTTTTATCATTTTTCTTGTCTTCTATTTCTCATGAGTTTGTTCTCTTACATTTTCCTAATTCCATGAAGATTCCTTTATCCCACAATAAGACCCTTTGTACCACCTCATCTCTTACCATAGAGTTTAATGTTTCAATGTTCTCCTTTTTCACTCTGCCATTTCCAAACCTTATATATTTAATAGTATAAGCATAAACCTTTGTTAATTTCTTGGCAGTTAACTCTGTGGAATTACTGATGAACTCTTTTCTACCACTAGTGAAGATTTAACTATCACATTTATATATATGAATATACATATATGCAGGAAGGCTAACATGGTTCTACTATTGCATTATATCACTTAATGCTAAGGAATAATCGATGACGGGTTATTTGATCAATCTTGTATGTCTGTATGTGTTATCCTGAACACACACTTCAAAGATATCAATATGGAAAGCAGCAAAAAAAAAAAACAAAAAAACTATCACATTTAGTATATATTAGCTGTAAGTTAATATTTGGGTTGTTTCCATTTATATACTGTAATTGTAGATTTCTTCTCAAAATTAAGGGTAGTATATAATTAAGGGTAGTATATATAATGACATGTTAATATCTAAGTTGTTTTGGACAGTACTGTGGTAGCTGATTTGCTTGATATTAATAGGTTCACATAATTGTCGCTATTTCTCCATAAACCAATACTCAGCTTATCTTTGTGATGTTAAAAATACTAGAGTATATTCCCAGAGAATTTGGTTGCTGGGAATATTGCTAACTACACTGCAATTTCTCCTCCCAAATTAATGATGGTGGTCAGATTTGGGGGCTGAAGTCAACACAAATGGCATTAAAAAAACTGTTTGACAGAAATAATAGAAAAATCCCCAAGTATAGGAAAAGAAATAAACATACAGATAAATGAGGTATATAGAACCATAAATAGCCTTGACTAAATGTAAACCATTTCACATCACATTATACTTAATGTAACAAAGGTCCATCACAGAGACAAAATATTACAAGTTGTTAGAGAAAGGCAATATAAAGATAAATGATTAGAATGACAGCAGACTTCTCTACACAAATCTTAAAGGCCAGGAAAGCTTTGAGTGAAGTGTTTCAAGCTCTAAAAGATAACTTCTGTCCCCAATTTATGTATCTTGAAAAGCTTTCCTTTCAAATTGGTGGAGATATGAGATATTTCCATGCCAAGGAACACTTCAAGAAATTCCTGTACCAAACTAGCATTACAAAAAATTCCAAGGATATCCTAGAAAGAGACAATGAAGTCAACAATGCCAGTAAGTCAAAAAGAATGAATACAAGTAGTAGGATACCCAGTAAGACTGGCCAGTATGAAAAAGTCATCCAATAACAAATGCTGGCGAGGCTGTGGAGAAAGAGGGACTCTATTACACTGCTGGTGGGAATGCAGACTGGTGCAACCACTGTGCAGAGCCGTTTGGAGATTTCTCAGCAAACTAGGTCTAGAGGTTCCATTCAAACCAGCTATTCCCCTTCTGGGTATTTTCCCAGAAGATCTGAAAACATCATATCACTCTGATATATGTGCACCCATGTTTATAGCAGCACAATTTGTAATAGCTAAAATGTGGAAGCAACCCAAGTGTCCATCCACAGAAGACTGGATTA
>PVLD010025540.1:0-23584 GCA_004027595.1 Dinomys branickii
AGAGGATCAACTGTCTGACTAAAGTTGCATGTCTGTATATGGGTCCATACATCTACAATTCGAAGATATCAATGGATAAAGCAACAACTACTGTTGAGACCATATCACCTTGTCTATAGATTAGTTGTGATTGTACTATTTTCTATGATAATGGGTGTCTGTTTGTCAATATGTTTTTGTACTTTTATGTTTCTAAAATAAAAAAAAAAAAAGAAGTTGAGAGAGTAGTGCTCACAAGAGACGGAGAATGGGAGGCATATGGACAGAAAGGCTGGGTAATGGGTAGATTATTCTTTAATAGGAGGAATAAATTCTAATATTTTATGATACATCGAGATAAATACAGTTAACCATGAACTCTGTGTATTATATGTCCAAAAAGAAGAGAATTTGAAAGTATTCACAATAAAGAAATGATAAAAGTTTAAGATGAGGGACATACTAATTACCCTGATTCAGTCACTATACAATGTATATGAGAATAAAAATGTCAGACTGTATCTCAAAAATATGCACAAATATTTTATGTCAATCAACCAAATAAAAATCAACAAAATAAGTACTAAACAATAATTTCTATCTACTCCTGTACTGTGAGGGTCACTGAGATATATTCTGAGGAACAAACCACACTGCTTGTTTTGCGAGACAATTCACCACCTTTATCAACAAGCAAGTAGATTATAAAAAGATAGTGTAGAGTTATTTATGGGAATATACAGGTGCTTCCATGACACATGTCAAAATATCTCATCCAGCATGAACTGGGGGGAGGGTTCCCATACTGCTTCTTTGTGAGAGTACCATTATAAATCAGTCCTAAAGGTTAGTGGGATTTGGATGGATGCCTGCTTGAGAATTATGAATATAGGCCAGAGGGTGTAAAATTGGAGGAGGTCCCAGGGATAAAGAATGTCTGGAGTAGAATTTAACATGAGCTATGTTAATGAGAAGGCACATGGCTGCCAAGGATCACTGTGGTCAAATAATATAGAAAACTATGAATAACATGGAAAAATGAATTCCCTCCAAAGACAATAGTGCACCCTTAAAGAGTTCATAAGGAATGAAATGATGAGGACTTTCTTATAATTATCATGCAGGTTGTAAGGTCCAGAATGCTCTTAAGGAACAAGACTTAAGGCAGGGAGGCCATTTATGCATTTGCTAATATCTTGGCACAGAAGACCGATGTTCCTCAAGGGACAAAAGGGATCAAGAAGAGTGAAAGAATTCCAGAGAAATTGAAGTATAATTAAAGTGAACATAATAACTTCTTTATATTGAGGATAAGAGAGGAAGTTCAAAACTATTCAGTTTCTGTCTTGACATATTTCACATGAAAACCAATATAACCTTCAGGAAGTGTTTAATGTATTCTTTTACACTTTAGCTGTAGGATATTTAACCACTGAGAAGGAAGAGGAAGAAAAGGACACATACTGTCAATGCAAGCTGAGGTTATCATGGTTATATTTTTCCTTAGCACAACTGAAAACTACAGGAATACAGCCATTAGTTATGACTAAACCTGCCCCATAATGTAGCATAAAGGGTTTGGGCAGTCAAGTCAGAAAAATAGTTAATGATGTTGTCATTCATGTACTTAATAAGAACCCTTGTCGTTAGAGCATCACCCAAGAGAACTTGTCTCTCAGGGAGCTTGGGCTTGAACTTGAGGAAGGACCACTGCAGGACTGATGGGCAAGAGAAGCCTGAGGGGGCATTTGACACTTTCTCAATAACTTCCAGCTGAATTCATCCCTATGTCATATATTTACTGCTCTAATTCAGATTATTTTGTTTTTGCTGCTTGCAACCAAGCAATGTTGCAATCATCTTCAGTTTTGGGAAATTTAGTTCTCTTTCTGTCTACCTGAAAGAAGAGGCAGGTCATATAATAGTCAGATGAGACAATTCAGCTTCCAGCATTGTCTTTTTCAATATAAGCTCAAAAGCTAGTACAATACCCAAATACACACAACAAACTCAGGTATAGACTAATAAAGGGAATGTGGCACCCTGTTCAAGAGTTTGCCAAACAAAGACCATTCAACCTGATTTTTTTTATACTACTAAGTAAACACCAGCAATATGGATTGATAACAAATGCAGGAGAAAGAATAAATAATTTGAAGATTTAGGATGAAGAGACTATCTTGGTTACTTTTTTCTCGTTGCTGAGACAAAATACCCAATGCCCAAAATGAAGGAAGGAAAGGTTTATTTAGCTTACCATTTGTGGAGGTTTCAGTCCATACTTGGCTGGCTCAGAGGCAGAGTGGCACATGGCAGAGGGCAAACGTTCATGGCAGAAGAACACAACCAAACCACCAAGAGCAAAAGGGAGGAATGGCGGACAAGCAGCCTCTTTCCTTACCTTACATTGCAAACACGCTATCCCCACCCAGGGGGTGTGTAACTTTCACATAATCTCCATGCCCTCCTCTTCCACAGGCTCAAGCTGTATACAAAATAAGCACCCTGGCTTCCTGCTGAGTCACCCAGCCAAACCTCTAGACTCCTAAATTGACACAATGTATCAACCATAACAATCCACCCCTTGTCGACTTGGCAACCAGATACACTTCCTTAAACTAGTTTCCAGATAAGAAGACCTTATATTACGTTAGAACCATAACATTTTGCCCCCTAAAGACTCATGCACATCCCTTTATGCAAAAGGCATTCAGTCCATCTGGAAGAGTTGCCAAAGTCCACAGTTACAGCATGGCTGAAAAGTCTGAGTCCCAAGTCTCCTCCGAGATGTAAGGCAAACTCTTTAGTTTCAAGCTCCCCTACAAATGAAAAGTTAAACACTTCCAACATTCAATGGTACAAAATAAACATTACCATTCCAAAAGGTACCAGCAGGGGAATATAGAGCATTAGGACCAAAGCAAGTCCAAAATCCAGCAGGGCTAACATTACGTCCTGTAATTCCACATCCAGCATCTGAAGCAATGTGTGACACATTGTGACCTCCAAAGGGCTTGTGTGAGTCCACTGCTGTGGCACTTCTGGGGGTTAGAGCTCCCAGGCTTCTCTCTTAGGCTGGCTTTTTTCCCTCCTTGCAGCTTTCCTCAGATGATCCACGGTCTTGTCTTTTCTAAACTTCTGAGGTCTCCAGTGCACCTTTTGCTTCACACTCACAGCTACACATATTGCCCTCTCGGGCACACTGCCTGGCCTCCCAGGCTTTCTGAAATCTGGGTGGGAGCCTCTTTAACCTCAGAACTCTTGCATTCTCCGTGCACCTAAAGTCAGGCTAAGACTGTGTACAAAGTAAGTACCCTGGCTACCGGCTGTGTCACTCAGCCAAGCCTCTAGACTCCCCAAGTTGACACAATGTATCAACTATAACCGAGCCTAACACTGGAAACCAATTTCAGTCATGTAAATTTGCAGTAGGTAATGGACAGCCAAGTAACATTCCCTTCCTGTGTATAGGATATGAGCATACTTGTAGAGGGAGCTATACCTCTGGGAGGTACAGGCATGCATCAGGTAATTAAATTAATGTAAGAAGTTCTAGTACTAATGAGCATAGTAGCTGCTTCATGAAAATGGACTTAAGTGGGTTAATTTAGTGATGATAAATTATACTCTGTTCTGGGAGTCTAAAATATTTTATAAATTTTAATCCAGCTTCATATGTATAAAATCAAACCAGTAGAAAAAAAAGGCAACATATTTTAAAAATTTCTAATTGCCTAATTTCTGTAAGACATTTAAATTTATATTAATTCTAGGCAAAAGTAGGGAAATAACTTCATTTATTCAATTTGTAAAACTGTTTTCTTTAAATAATTTTGTTTTATACTATCAGATATAAATTATTATAACTAACTAGGAATAAATATACTGTAAAGTAATAGAACAAATAGACACTTGAAAAAATGTGATTAAGGGCATTCATTTTCACCTAATAATAAGATAATTTATAAATTATTTCAATAAAATAGCCTCTGAAAATGAATTTAAACAGCAAATTCTACTTTTTTCTTCTATAAAACGTCTGATGAATGTCAAATGAGCCAAACTTCACTTTACTCATCTTTAATTCTGTATTTTTAGCAAGGAACATTTACATAAAATGCTATTTCTAGATGAATATATTATTTAAGTTCATAAATTTGTATATCTCGTGGGAAGATGAGTTTCAAAAATTCTCTGTGGCAATACCTGCTTCAGAGAGAATGACATATTCAGATTTTGAGAACAAACTTCAAAATGCAATTCAAACATCAATAAATTTTTCTCAAACAAGTGTATTTCAAACATTTGTCTATTTTTGCAAAATCAAATAACATCAAAGAAAAAAAAGAACTCTAGAAGTACAGATGAAGTTGAAGTTTTACCTAGGAGAAATTATTAACCACCTCTAAAAGTACAGATGAATTTGAAGTTGTATCTAAGAGAAATTATTAACCATCATAAGACATAACTTCTAGTAAAAAAGGTAATATAAGAATTTTAAAAGGTCCATTGGTCTCTTGTGCATTATGATCAGCTTACATTCTAAACATAGTTCTGAAGTCTTCCATGGAGTTTTCAGGAAGATGTGTGACTATTTTGAAATGTAAAATGCAGATTAGAAATGAATATGTGGATGTCTTTTAGAATGAAATCAAAGACACATTTTCCTCTAACCTTTCTGTGATTCTGGGAAGCAGTGAGAATTTGATACATTAATACAGTTCCTAGAGAAACATTGAAATAAATCATTATAGCCAAAACCAAATTCAAAAGTGATTTTACTTAACCGATTCTGGACATGAAAAGCTTCTTAATGTTTACGAAAACCTATTTTATTAGTGTTTTACAGAAAGAAATGTTATATTCCCTGGCAAATTTGACTGCAAATGGTGTTAGAAGACATTACTCCTGGTTTTCAAAACAAACAAATATATATATATATATATATATATATATATATATATATATATATATTACATACATGTATATATCTCCAGGTGCCTACCCTTTCCTAGACCCAGCTCCTCACCACTAAATAGTAGCTAAACCCAAAAAACTCTTGTGAAGATGAAATGAGATCATGTGTAAAGACATCAATTTTACCTGTTGATTAAATGAGACCTCTATAATGTGCACTGATTTTAGAAATTTCTACAGGCAAGCTGCTTAGATAAGTACTAGCCAATAGAAATGTATCATCCAAATATTTAATTTTAAATTTTCTAGTGGCTGCTTTATAAAGTGAAAATAAATTGGAGAAATTATCTTTAATAATATACATTATTTACCTCAGTACATTCAAAATATTATCCTGTCAATAAGCAATACATACACAGATTATTGTTTTACTTGTTTAAAAACAAGATTTTCAAACCTGGTGCATATTTTCGGCTTACCAAGCATGTGGGTTTATGCTAGTTTCATTTCATACTCTCAGCAGCCGTTCCTAGTTACTAAATCCTGGATTGAGTAGACCAGGTGTTCATCAGTGTTAGCATTATCTTATAGCAAGGACACTGCATCAACAAGCTGGCCACATGTTCATTCTCTTCTCTTTGTTGACACTCTGATATTTCTTTCCCTTCTTTAGTTCTATCTACTGAGGTCATAACTTATCTTACTATTATATATATCTTTTGATTCTCTTATATGACTGACAATGTTATAGTCACTTAAAAAAAAACTATAGAAAGCAAAACGTACAAGTTCCTTATACCACCACCCTTGCATCACACTGTAATTCATGATGGGCTGAGAGCCAGTATTAGTGATATAGAATAAGGCATTGCTTCTAAAGACTAAACTTTAAGCAGTGACAGAAAGTAAGTGGCCCATGTACAGCCTTTGTTTGCTGGTAGATGGGAAGAAAAGATGGTATAAACTGGGTTACAGCAGGGAAAAGCAGGAACTCACAAAGAAAAACTGAAATTATGATAGCTACCTGAAGCCCACATCTGTCTCTCCTTGCTATCAGTCCTGTATTGTGCTGGTAAACTAGTACCTCTCACCACAGAGCACAGGGTGTATCAGCTGGGACCTGGAGGACCTTCAGCCAGGCTAGTGCCCAGGTCCACACGGAGAATGCAGTCAGCCTCAGCTTGAGTCACTGCAGCAGCTGCTGCTCTGTGCCCCACTTAAGAACATGTACCCCACTCTCCTTTTAGTCCAGTTACCTCACAAATGACCCGATTTCCAATTTTAGTCTAGATCACAGAGTAGTGGAAATACTGAAAAAAGTTTTGGCTTAGCTAATTTGACCTGATCTACCATGTTATCTGCTCACCTTGAATATTCCTAATAACTTCCTTACAAACACAGGCATTTTACTTTCCTCTAGTCCCTATCATTTGTACAGAAAATAATCTAATTTTAGTTTGAACAAAAGGCCAAAGGATGAACAGTTTGAGAAAGAGGAATACCATTTATACTAAATTTGAATATTTTTATACAATTTATTTGCCAAAAATCATTGAAACTTGTAGCAGGATTTCATTTAAATAGAGACACAGAAAAAATTCTACTTCTTAAGCCAAGATATACTGAGTTTATCATATTAAACTCATAAAAATTAGTCCTTGTTAAGTGACCATCCTTACTGCAGTAACCAGGAGCATACTATCGTCACTGATGCCCTTTAAAAGACCATGTGGTTATTTTTCCTTAGCAATGAATAATAAGAAAGCACTTCTGAAATTGAGTCACAGTAGGTAAAAGTATTCAACGGGAAATGATTCTATAAATCTGCTTAGGTACTGATTGAAAACAACACCAGTGTGGTGTGCCTTAGTTCATGAAGTTAATCCATCCCACCACTGTCATTGTGAACCGAATTGGTCAAGAATGGAATCAAATTTTCTCATAAAGTTCAATATAAATAATGTTAATTTGTTCTGAACCATATGTGTTTTTAATAACAAAAATATGAAACAAAGTAGAATACAGAACAATATGAAGAGGAAGAACACTAACCTTCCTTGAGGTGACTTCTGGCATGCAGGACAGGAAGGGGGATGGGGAGGAGGTTATTGATTGGAGGGAGAGTCCACTTTCATAAGGACATCGGGGAGATCTCTGTGGTGGACTGACAATAGGTGTCAACTTGAAACACTCTGCTGAACTGAAACCATTGTGGTGCTGGGTGTGGGAGGCCCACCTCATGATTGTTGCCAACAACATAAAGGAATGCTACTAGGGGCTGTTGGTTCTCCTGGAGGAGCTTGTGCTACTTGCTTTCCTTTTTGTTTTTTGGTACTGGGAATCAAACTCAGGACCTTGTGCTTGCCAGGAAGGCACTTGTGTCACAGGGCTATATTCCTGGTCCTTTTTTTCCTGATATGAACTCAGCTCTTCTGCTTATTGAAGGAGCTCCAGACCTTGTTGCTGAGAATGGCTATGGTTCAGGTCCTTACTTTGAGCATCACTTCCTCACTCCAGATGGGGAGATGGTGCACTGTTCAATGTACTGGAGAAGTTTTTCCTATTAGCTTTCCTGACATGAACTCTGCTGTTCTCATTGTTGGAGGAGCTTGTGACCTAGTTGTTGCTGAGGATGGCTGTGGTACTTTTTTGGGGGAGCTCTGGTTCTTAGTTTGAGCATTGCTTCCTGGCTCCAGGGTAGGTCCTGCAGACAGCTAGCACAGATCCTTCATCCCACTGGAACAGGCTTTCTAGCTTCCACCCCTGACTTTTGAGCCTTCCCAGTGCAGATCCTTGAAACAGGCCTGCACGAGACATTACTGTGGGCTCCTGGCCTCCAGTTGAACTCATGCGGAGCATTGTTACTGGTTCTAGTTCTTCATCCAGACTCAGGTAGACATCGCCAAGGGATCCCGGCCCTCAGCTGGATTCTTTGAGTCTTCTCTGTGTAGATAGATTCCCTGTACTCTTTTAAACTAGACTCACTGGGTGACTATTATAAAATAATCCTATAAATTATGTGTCCTGTATTGAATTGTTTTCCTTGTAAAATCTGACTATAACACTCCTTCTGGGATTTTTTCTCTTCTTTGTCAGTTTTGATGAAAAATCTGTCTAATGTAATATGTTTTTGCCTGTGCTCCATAACCCTCTGGAAATGAGACCACATTATTATTAATCAGATTCAATACTCTGTTACAGTTACAGTGGGATGGTGCTTTTCAAAGAAAGCCTGGCACTGATTTCATGTTTCACATCACTGCTAACCTCTTTCTGTCTTCCTCTTCCTCAGTGGAATGCTCCTCAACAAGCACCTCCTGCTACCCCCTGTGGAGTTCAGGAAGTTCTTCCTTTATCAGTTTCTCCTTATCATCTTCGACAAGCTCTATGTCTGTGCCCATCAATCCAGCCCCATAGCATTGGTCATGAACACAATCTCTTCCACTTCTTTGCTCAGACCCTTCAAAGTCAAATTCAGTGACACATTCTTGGCACAGTTTCCTCTAGGCTTAGTTTAAGTTCTGGTACATGACATTTCCCCAGGCTTTGTCAGTGAAACTGATAAGTGAAGGACATTCAAATGTTTCTTCCAGAACTCTTTCAGAGCCAAGGATGTCTCTTCAATGACATTAAAATACCTGGTGAAGAATTCTTTTGTTTTCAGCTTCTTGAAGTTACAGATCATTTGCAGGTCCATGAGCTGCAGAAGAAGTATCAAATTTATGTTTATAGAGGGGGACTTAATCTTTCTGAAGTCAAATTTGATGTCCACATCACCCAACAAAGCTGAAAGGTGTGCTAATGCATCATTAATAAGAAGAAGTGACCTTTTAGGCAATTGGTTGTCAGAAAGATATTTCTTAATGGTGAGTGTGGACACCTTGTGTAGCCATTCCATAAACAGCTGTCATGTGACCCATGCTTTTTTATTCTCCTTTGCCATGAGAAGCAGCTTGGTCTTGTTCATATTCTGTTCCTGGAATACACAAAGGGTCAGGGAATGATACATCAATAGTGCCTTAATTTTCTGATAGGCGCTTCCATTTGCACAGCAGAAGGTTCAGTCTATCCTTCATGGGGTTACACCCTGGAAGTGCCTTTTCCTCCTGCCTGATATAGATTCTGTTCAGCATCTTCTGCAAGAAGAGCCCTGTTTCATGACAGTGGGATTCTTATTTACTAATGCATTCCATGAATTCTTTCTTGTAGGCTTCTGCACTCGCCTTGTCAGAACTGGAAGCCTCACCATGTCTTTTTGCAATGGATGCCACTTCTCTTGTGAAATTTATCAAGAAACCTGGCTTTAAATTCATCATTTGTTGAGCAGGGTTTTTTTGCAGTAAATCACTGTGAAATTTTCCGGCTTTTTCATAAATCATAGCTTCACTTACACCATCAGATGCCAGTTGTTTCTTATTCAGCCATACTAACAACAAGTTTACCACTTCCCCCATCACTTGTGTTCTTCGCTTGGTTAACATCATTACATCTTTTGCCACATCAGCTCCTTTGATGGTGGTAGCATCCTCCAATATTGTCCAGATTGTCCACATCACCATCTTGTACTATGAGGTCAGATCAGCACATGAATACCATGCTTGTGATTTTCTACAATTTCCTCTTCAATTCAATGGTTATTTTTTTCCAGAACGTTCTTACCACTCTTGTTCTGCACTTTGTTGTCACCTTCGTTACTGCTCTGCACACTCTTGTTCCCTTTGTTACCATTCTGCACCTTATTTTTCTCTCTGTGGTTGCTCCGCACTTTCTTTCGAGCTTTGCTGGATTGAATAAAACAGTATGGCAGCCCCCCCCCCAAATTTGCTGGGGCTATGTTCCTAAAGCATCCTCAACTCGTGAAAAACAGAATTTCAGATAGCCAGGTGAAATGTCTATAAATGCTTACTTTTGTAGTTTAAACCTTAAATATGCTGTGTCTCCCACAGTTATATAATTAAATAATATATTGTTTTAATAAACTCTTGGAAGGTGCAGGGCATTTTGGTGGCACCTTAGGGACCTTAGGGCTTTAAGAAGAACAAAGTAGAGAACAGCGAAGATGGCTACACAGGGTGCAGCGCCCTGCTGTGGTGTGGGAATGCTGGTGCACCTGCCAGCGGGAGATTGCGGGGCAGGAGGCCATCAGCCACAAACAGCGCTAAACACCACTCTCAGACTGGCTCTTTGGAAAACTCCTGCTAAAAAAATGCAGAGGATATCTGTGGTTCCCACAAACAATTAATAATTAGGTTCTAAGGAAAAGGCTGTGACTAACTGAAGTCTCAAACTCTGAGCTATAACTTTGTGAGATTGTACCCTACATTCTAAAAAGCATACAAAAAGCTTCACAGCAAGCGTGCACAAGTCTGTCTGTGACTGCGGTCCTGACTACAAGAAGCCGTGACCACACGAAAGATGGCCACCTTCATGTGCACAGGGGAAGATGGTGGCGGTTGTATTCATCACCCAACGCAGATTTCGTGAATGAACGCATTTGTGAGCCAAGGTTTTACCGTGATACCTAAGCTGGCCAAGAAGCATAGCAGTGCTGCCCAAAGTAGAGGCAGAGCCAAAATTAAGAAGGGGCATCTCAGAAAAGAGCTCAGCTTTTAATTCGTTCAATTTAGTGTCCATTACACATTGTAACCTGCTTTCTTCAAGGCATTTTAACTATCTCAACTCTATTTTCAATAATTTTTTATTTCATCAGTGGTGTCAATTCTTGCTACTGTCAGTATGTGTACTGCTAACAGATTTCCCCTTAGATTTCTCAGTGTAAATCTCATGCAGGCAGGAAAACTTGACTACTATGGTGCAGGGAGGTAATTAACCATCAAATACCTAGTATTCCATATTTGAATGCCTATAACATAATAAAATCTTTCCTCTTTAAATTGTTGTTCTTTCAATTTTTCTTGGTAACATGAATTTCATGTAAAATTTTTAAAACTGCAATCTTTGGCAAAGGGGGTTAAATAGGTTTGCTGATAAACTGCTAATGTCAATGAGAAGACTTTTTTTAGATGATGGTCATTACCTTTACTTTCTTTATTCTGGATAAGCCATGAGTTAATTTGTGTATTTACAAATGTAGAATTTATTTGTAAGACTATTATCATTACTCTTTTTACCAGTTGTCTTTAACTACAATCCAAGCCATCTTATCTACCACAAAACAATACCTGAAATAAATTTCAATTGCAGTTTTGGCAAAAATCTATTGTAAATAACTACCAGTTCAGTATTTAATTTCTTATATCTTATACTTATTTAATTCTACTTGAAATGAATGCAATTTGACCACTCAAAATCTGATACATGATGATATGTTAATTAGAGTTATTTCCTAAGATTACAGGGAGCGTCTCAGTTTGAGTCACCTATTTGAAGGTGACATAGAATGGCCCTAAATAAGTACTTCTGCTATTTCTAGCTCTACAGAATTAATTTAGTGTAGATAACATGCTTTTTAACCCTGATGACATGGGTGCTAATTATGCCATCTAAATTCCACTTGTTTAGTAATTTCTTCACTTTTATCTATCTAAATTCATGTTTTATAACATGATTATAACCACTTGGGGATGTTTTAATAATAAAACATACTATTTACTGAGAATTTATGTTATGCTTTTAAGTACACATAAAATAGCTTAGGTGCTTACAATAATTAAGCCAGATAAGTAATATTATTTCCCAATATCTATAAAGAAATTGAGATTCAAAGAAATTAAGAAACTTCCCTAGCTCGTACAGCTATATGAACCAAAACTAGAAATTGAATCTAGTTCAGGCTGAGTCCACAGTGCCCTTTCCTCCGTGATGCATTAATTGCCCTTTCTTCCTTCCTCCTGTCCTTCCCTTCTGTAAAAAGCTTGTGCAAGATAATGTAATACACATATGTATGCAGATATAAAAATGCATATGTGCCTCCCAACTACATGTACATGGGAAGCAATATCTATTATGCCAAAGAGCTATAACTGATTGATCAGTGTCACAAGGGTTTTGTGAAGCTAACGTATTTGAACTGTTTTACATGTTATAAGGAATCCTATGAACTAGATTCAAAGATATGTAGTAAGAAAAGTAAAATACACTGTGTTGGAAAACAACAAAGATTCCTACTGTAGTTGTTTGCTAGCTAAAGAGAAATAATAAGATATATCAAAGAATTTAGAATTTTAATACATAAATCACTGGAATAAAGCATATTTATATATGACAAAATATTTAGTAGCCAATAAGTCCAAAATATAAAATTTATTTTAATCTACTATATTTGTGTTTATATATATATGTGTGTGTGTGTGTGTGTGTGTGTGTGTGTGTGTGTGTGTGGTATATCATAGTACAGCTGTATTATCAATATATAGTATTAATTTAATATATATTTTAATATATGCAATCATGTATAAGTTTTCCAATTCTTTGATAATTTCACATATAGTTCAGTTATATATTTTAGCAATCTACCTACTAAGATAGGGGAATTAATTCAATATCAAATATGATTAGAATATTGGCCCATGTATTACCATGAATAGCAAAGAACAGAGTATTTGGACAATGAGGAATGCAAGATCTCATGTACCATATTTTAAAAGTCATGAATGATAACTTCACTACTAAAGGGATAAACTATACTAGTTCCACTGAGATGCATAAAGGAACACAAGGTATCCCCGGTAGTAGTATATATTGTAGAGATTCTGCATATGAATCTAATAGTAAGAAAATAATTGAACAAATTCAATCAAGTTTAATCTGCAAAACAATTGGCCTGACCTTCTGTATAGTGTGAATATAGTGAAAGTTAAGAAAAGGGGACAGGTATTATGATGAATTAAAGACTGAAGAGATATTGTATGTCTGTGCATTTTGTGGTGCTTAAGTGCATAATGGATTAAAAAAGAAGAGAAAAAAGAAGAAGGGAATCAAACAAGGAAGGAAAGATGGAAGATAGGTTAAGAAGAGTATTTGGTAGCACATGTACAATTTTTATGCATTTATACTTTAATTTAAAAAGTAATTTAAATTTTTAAAATGAAAATAACTATAAAAAGGGAGTACTGAGGTAAATCAAAAAATTTAAATGTAGGCTGAATATTATTTATTTTCTCCATTCTAAAATCTTGCATCTGATTTAACTATGACTGCATTAGAGAAATTCCTTATTCTCAAAAGTAAATGATAAAATATTTAAGAATAAATTGTTGTGAGTGTTGAATAAAATGCACATAATAAGTGAACAACCACATCAGGATACTTCATGTAAGGGTTACATCAAGTTTTTAAAATTTCTTTACTTTTTGAATGCTTATAGATACGTTTGGTATCTTACACTGAAGTTACATTTTTTTAGAATCCTTTATATAATTTATTAACATTTTAAAGAAATAACTCAAGACCCAAACATATTTTGCCGTCATAGTTCTTAAGTATCTAAGTTTATATTTACTGATTTTTATTTATAGAAATTTTCCTAAAAGATGCTTGAATGTAAAATTAGTTAATATTATCAATTTACACTCATGACAAATGCACACATAAGAACTATCATTATGGAAGATTTTGCCGCTGTAACTCTATCATTAAAAGCTTGGTATATTATGTCATTGATGTGTTAAAATTGTATTTGTTCATAATATGAGCCAAAAGATTTGTAGCATATGTATTTCCATATGAGTTGCTGAAACTTTAACGTCACATTATTTCATAAATAAACAAAGATGGCAGTCTTCCTAAGGTCTGTCCTCTGGCATCTACTCATCATTGTGTAGTAAACTTTTATTTAAACGTTTTCAAGAAATTGTAACCCTAAAGTAGTCAGGGGCTTTAAGGGGGTGGTGATCCAGCAGGCTTCAAGGCTCAATTGAAGAAGACAGACAAGCAAAGCAGTGAGCCAAAAGGATCAGCACTGAGGAAGAAAGGTGCCCCAGGAGACAGACTTCCAAAACAGCAGTTTATCTGAGTGGCCAGCTGTGTAGCTGTAGTCAATGATGTTTGAGTAGAACAGTGTCCAGATGAAGTCAGAGACTAGTTAAATCTAGACAACTGAGTAAGTCACTAGATACGAAGAAAAACAGTCAAATCTTTAAATTGGAGAAGCGATTTAGAAATATGGAATTGTGAAAGGAAAAATAAATATTGATGTGTAGATTTGCAGTGGATGAATCAGTATAAACATAGTTGTCATCATGTACAGCATTATGATTTGGCTCAAGAGTGACCTCCAAAACTTTCCTGTGTTTGGAGAAAAGAATGAATCTTTGGGGTGCAATAGCTGACTTGCCTTTAGGAGGAGGAGCTTGGTCAGAGGTGAGTCAATGGGAACAGGACCCCAGAGAGGGTGCATCTACCTCTCCTACTCTTTCACTCTCTGCTTCCTGGCTATTTGGCACGAGCAGCTTCCTCCAAGTAGGTCCTTCTACCATGGCATTTCTGCCTTTGACCATTTGAAAGTACTTGGAAACTTCTGACAGTGCCAGCCAAAGCAAACCTCATCCCCTTTAAGTTGCAGGTATTGGATGTTTTGGATCAGTGATGAGGAAAATAGAGAAAACACATTCAAATATAAATAAATGCAAATACAAAATATATTTTAATGACTTTGTGTACATGAGTATGTATATGAATTGTGTGTATATGTGTGTATGTGTTTTCCTGGCTTTGTTGAGTTAGGTTGGGAATAATACTCTATAAGTAAACGTAACAACAAGACCTCAGTTTCCATATACCAATCTCTACGAAAAGGAAACAGGGTCTCCTAGAGAAACAATTGATTCCTGAGAAGGTAGGCAAAGTACGAGATGAACCCGAATCATATTACTGTGATAGAAATTAAGGAAATGCTCAAAAATGATGGAAATGTGTCAAAAATAACAGAACTCAACCCCTGTTCTATTAATTTTGACACATTTCCATCATGAACACATTTCCATCATGAACACATACTTGCCAAATCTGAGATAACCTGAGTATCAAATAACAATTATGATGGATTTCATAGCATGAAATATTTAGAAACATCAAATAAACTATGAAATGATATTGATGCGGATAAAAAAGAGTGAATAACATAAATTTCTTACAAAGGAATGCTACTTAATGTAGAGAATTACAGAAATTACCATTTGGGAGCCATCGTAATAGTAACATTTTCAAATAACTAGCAGATGAACTTTTATGAACTAGCAAGTATAATTAGAATACTGAATGACATCTCTGAATGGTGTCAAGAGTGCCTCTACTTTTGCATTAATTCAAGTGAAATAAAGAGAAATTTTACAAGGAAGAACTTTGTAAATACCAGCAAGATTATGGAGGCAAAGAAAGAGCTGAACATTCATGCTAGTTATGAGTAAGAACATATATTTAGAATACTGAGCATCATGTTTCTCAAGGTTTCATAATTAGAAATAATGAAAAAGAAATATGGAACTTCCATTGAAAGGTCATTGTGAAATCATGGTTTTCAATAGATAGATGGACATAGAAACAAGTAAGAGTGGAGTAATAGATAAACAGACAGAAGTGATAGACTGTGACAGGGTATGAATCTTAAAGACTCTGAAGAGACATGGTGAAGTCTTCGGTGCAATTCATGCTCCTGGATTGGATTATTCCGCAAACGAGAGCATAATGAGCACAGTTGGAAAAGTGGAAAGAGATAAGTGAATGAAGGCAATGTGGGCTTTATTAACATTGTAATTCTTTCAAAATAAAATGTCTAAGAAAATTTTACACAGGATAAGCAATCTTAATATTGTGAACATTATAATGCGGAATAGGCCAATATATCCAGCTTAATGTGTTTTAAAATATAGTTTTCTATTTTACTATGTAATTACATGTTCTAATTATATGACTAAGTCCTGTGAGCATACTTATATAATTAAATGATATAATTACATAGAGTAATTGCATAATTATTATAATGACATAATTATAGTAACTACTCAATTGCAAAACATTCAATGCACTAGTAAAACAACCAGATTAATTGCTTTAATAAAATATCCTCCTAAAATCCATGTTATTCAGATTTTAATATAGTTAAACAGCATAGTTAACAGCATAGTTTAAAACTAACACATAAATATAAATTTTGAATATGTTTATATCTCCATATTTATTCTCCATTTAAAAAATTAGAATGATTCAAGAAAAATATGTATTTTTAAATTAAATATTTAAAAAGAATTACTTTCCTAAAATTTATAAAACTATCCAATCTATTATTTTCTGCTCACTTTTTAGTAATTAACATACACATGGAAAGTGTCTTTGTTGAGTCAAAAAGTGTATCTTTAACGATCATTTTAACTTTAAGGAGGAACCCAAAGTTGCACAGTGCCAGATCTGGTGAATGAGGTAAGGACACACTGCAGTGGTTTTTTTGTTTTTTTTGTTTTTGCTTTGCTTTGTTTTGTTCTTTTTTTTTTTTTTTTTTTTTTTTTTTTTTTTTTTTTTTTTTTTTTTTTTTTTTTTTTTTTTTTTTTTTTTTTTTTTTTTGGTACCAGTATTGAACTCAGGACCTTGCGCTTGCCAGGCAGATGCTTATGCCACGGAACTATATCCCTGGCCCTATAATGTTTTTGTAAAAGAAAATCCTATAAACTTTATGAGTCACATTAGGATACTGAGGCAGCCACCGTCAGGATGCTGCGGCAGCTACTGTGGAAGGCACTCATGAAAGAGGAACCCCACAACTGCTTCTAAGGTGGTGTGTTTGTAGCAGTGGGGAGTATTTTGAAGCAACATTTGTGTCTTTTACTGTCATAAATTTTTAAAAGTTTAAAAACCTTATGTTTTGCTCACACCTTGTATATGGCCCTCAAACTATTCTTAAAATAGTATTTAACTTATATATTCTCTATGGCTATTTTCTGTTTATTTGGAAATGTTCATATTTTGCCTATTAAAATTACTAAATATTATGTAACACGTCACTTTTGCAGTTCATTGATTTATGTTATTTTTAGAAATTATAAAACAGGTATTTAAGTTAGAGCCTGAGGATAAAGCTATGAAAAAGAAAATTGTGACCCATGTCTTAATGGAAATTCTAGCTGTACAGAGGAAAAGGATCACTTAAATAAATGATAAGAGGACCAGGGATACAGCTCAGTGGCACAGCACCTGCCTGGCAAGCACGAGGTCCTGGGTTCAATTCCTGGTACCAAAATGCACACATACATACATACATACAGCAAGCATAAATATGAACACTTCATTATTATGGCCCTGTGTCATTTTGCTAGGGCTGATATAGCATAGTACAAAATAGTGAGTAGCTTAAAATTATTTTCTAACATTTCAGTAGACTGAAAATCAAAGATAAAAGTGCTGTCAGGGCTCTTTCTTTCCAAAGGCTGTGAAGGAACAATCTGCTCCAGGTTTCTCTCCTTGGACTGTGGAAGAGACCATCTTCTCATGTCTGTACATCATCTTCCTTTTGTTTGTGTTTGAGTCCAAATTTATTTTTCTTATAAAAATGCTAGTTTTATTGAGATTATAGTAATCTCAAAAATCAGTAATGTGAGTTCTCCATATTTCTTTTCTTATGCTCAGAACTGTTTTAACTTTTCTGGGTTTTGGAATTTCCAGTATATATTTTAGAATCAATATATCAATTTCTATAAAAAATTTCCTGTTAATACTTTGATTGGGAATGCATTAAAGTATAGCCCAATTTGAGAAGAATTGGCATTTTAATAGTATCACATCTTCCAATACATGAACATGAGGTATACCTCCATTTTTGTGATCTTTTTAAATAAATGATTCAAATTTCCTGTGGTTTTCACCTGTATATCCTACTATTGCATTATATACACTTATGACACTTTTATTTTGGTGCAAATTTAATTTGCTCCAATCCAGTAATGTGGATTTCTAATTGTTCACTCTTAATGTATAAAAATACAATTTTGTATATTGACCTTATGTTCTACAAACTTACTAAGCTCCTTTATTGGATATAACAATGTTTTTGTAGATGTTCTAGGATTTTCCACTCATTTAGGTGTCTACAAACAGAGACAATGCTGTCTGTGTAACTTTTATTTCCATTTCTTGCCCTGTTGTGTGCTTGTGTGCTAGTGAGTAGGAGTGATAAAAGCGTGCACCCTTTCCTTGCCTCCAAATGTCAGGAGAAATCATCCGGCTTGTTACCAGTAACCAGCAGCTCTAGTTTTACAGATGCCTTTTATCCTATTAAACAGGTTCTTTTCTATTCACAGGAGGAATATTTCACAAATAGATAGGAGTTTTAAAAAGATAATGAAATGATTATTTTTCTTAACTGTTGACATGTTATATTTTCTATTTCAAACATGAAACTTATTTGATGTACATGTATTTTCTATATTTTTTCAGATTTGATTTGCTACATTTTGTTGAGATTTTTGTGTCAATTTTAGGGAAAGATATATCTGGAGATTTTTTATAATGTCTTTTATGGATTGTGGAATTAGGGCAGCCCATGCTGGTTTTGTAAAATAAATTGCTAAGTACAGCCTATTCAGGTTCATATAGTTGAAAAAATGTGACTCCATTACTGATGGGGGCTACATTATACAAATATCCCATTGATTCATTTGGTTGGCAGTGTTTTAAGGTTTTGTCCTTATTGTTTTTATATCTATTTGCTCTATCAACTTCTAAGAGGTAGAAATTAAAATTTTAATTATTATTCTGGGTTAGTCTATCTTTGTTTTCAGTTATATCAGATTTTGCCTTATAGTGTTTTCTAAATGGAACTCAAAGCTCTGTATTGATATTCTAGACCTATCTAATGAAGGTATTATAAAAAGCCTGCCTGTGCTTATGAAGCAAATGAATTTCAATGAAAGCAGCTACTCAGAAAGTACGCATTTCCTTGATGGGTATTGACATGTTTCTGTGGTGCTGGATGAAGCTCACAGTTGCTTCCCAATTGACTCACAGTGTAAGTTTTTAAAGACTGCATCTTCAGTAAATATGGACGTGTAGTGACAGAGGTCTAGAAATTCAGGCTTTGTGCTCTTCTACCACACCCTCAGTGCTGTGTGTTGTTGTGTGTTTCTGCTTCCTCACCCACAGATCCTGAGACTGATATTTTCCATATAAGCTTTTTGCTGTGTTTCATTCTTTTTGTAGTTATCTCAACTGTACTATTTTTAATAGAAATTAATGACATCAGCTGAGCACTAAAAGCCCTAAGTAAATTGAAAACCTTATAATTAACAGAAGGGTAGATGCAATTCCTGGCATGATATGAACAAGAGTTTGCGCTCCACTCTCTTATGCTTTGAAGTGTTAAATTGTTATTCAGCGAGATTTTTACAATATGTCATACAAGGTAAAGTGTCATATTACTGAATATCTTTTGTTTACTGTCTGTTATTAAGGTCATTTAGCACCTCAAGTATTTATTGTCACTGCCTTTTGAACCAAAATGAGGGTTTTATTATATTTTTGTTTGTTTTGTGGTCTAAGGGACTGAACCCTGGACCTTCACACTGAGCTACATATTCAGCTCTTTATTTTTATTTATTTAATTTTAGGACAGAGTCCATCCAAGCTGGACTCAAAGTTGAGATCTGCCTGCTTCAGCCTCCCCAAGTGGTTGGGTTACAGGTGTATGCCACCATATCTTTCTATATCAGATTTTATCATGTTAAAATATATTAACCACTAGATAATTTGTTAATGCCATATAGTGAGATAGCCAAAAATTATGTGCACATTTGTTTAGGGCCGTTAGCCATATATGTGAAAATACAATATTTTTAATATTTATTTAAACATTCCTAGTAGAAATACATATTGAACCCTGTGATATCTTAAAATATTTTTCCTTTATATCATGTCAGATCTTATTTTATCTGATTTCAAACTATTAAAAACTATGAAAATTGTAGCTTTTTAAACTTAAATAAATTTGACACAAAACAGTTTTTACAAATGTTTTATGTATTGTCATTAAAATAGAAAACACTTCAATACTGGCATATATATTAAACATTACTCTCTATAGTATGCTCATTTCAATCTTTGAGTGCAAAAAGTCTCTCCAGTCTATTCCGCAGTCAGGACAGAAACAACAAATGGAAATATGAACCCAACTGACAGAGAAAATGGAGATTTTCTGTATTCTAGTCCAGTGGAGCTGGTGATTCATAACAGAGATTAGGGATGATAAAAATACACATTTGAGACAAGATTGCATTTTGCATTTAGTGAACTGGCAGGATATCTGTATTTTGTAAACTTATCGGTCTCTTTAGAAGACAGGCTTTCTAAGCTGGGTGTGGTGGTACATGCCTGTAATCCCACTGTTGGGAGACTGAAGCAGGAGGATCATCACAAATTTGAAGTCAGGCTGGGCTACATTGTTGGTTTCAAAGAACCAGAAAAAGAAAAAAAAATAGAGAAGATATATGTCATAGTGATTTGTGCTTAAAATGTCATATAAGCAATCAAGAATAAAATAATACATATTTTAAAATAATCAGCGATTCTTTAGTTTGTCTTTTTTTAAAAAACGGATATATAGTATTTTGTTATATCTCCTGGTGGTACTAACTGGGTGTCTGTATGTCATACTTCAAATATATGCATTATTAAAATGTGCACAAATCTTAAAAAAATATTTATTGAACTGGTAGCCATATCTTTAAACTAACAGCCTTGCTTACTGAGAAATTTTTGGGTAATATTCACTTACATAAAGAAGCTCCTGGGGGTTGGACTGCAAGTTCTGCACCATTATTAACCTATGTTTAGATGTGTTTTTAAAGCGAAAGCAAAAATATCTTATGAAAAATATCCTAAGTATTATTATATACCGTAAGCTTACATTTTAATAGCACCAAAATTCCTTATATATTGGAAACTTCCCCCAAACTGTATTTCCCACTTACTGTTAATAGTAGCTAGAGATCACAGTGCCATTCCCTTGAGTTTTTTTTCCCCTTGAAGTTTCTATGTGGAATTATGTACTGGCCCATCACATATGCTCTGGGGTTAATGTACAGCCTCCCTAAGACTTACTAGCAAGTGTGAACTGTGGAAAGTGGAGAGAAGTGATCTATTTACTGAAAGTTTTCATTGAAATCTGCTTTTGGTATTTCAAGTTTAAATTCTCAATATGTATTCTAGGATATGAAACTTGAGAAAGTTCTTAGTTATGATGTACATTAAGAGTTAACTTACATTTCTAATTGAGATAGTTTACATAACAATGCAAATGTATTTTACTTAGGAGGGATTAAGCCAGTTTAAAATTATTAAATTATTTAACCTGCTTAGCTTTTGAAAGTATAATGCCAAGGGGATCATGATATAATTGATACCCACTTATATAATGCTGGTGATATAAAAACAAGGCTTTTATAAACAAGTTGGTAAAATCAAATAAGAACTCAAGCATATTTTTATTCAGTGATACATAATCTCACATTTCACAATAAATGCAAAACATAGAAAAATCTACACACATTGTATTGGACACTGATGCACTGTCTAAAGTAATCAGACATTTTTTACTAAAGACATGGGCTATTTCCAATATCTCAGCATAAATAACACAAGCAGAAATTTGAAAAAATGCCAAGTCAAAGAAAGTAATTAAAAAGACCATTGAACAGTACTGATAAGTAAAAGCCAGGGAATCTTTATGAGTTCTGGGTAAAACTATAAAATCTATGTGAACATGGGCAGAGATTCAAACAATGTAATCATATAAACTTCTCATCTCTCTAGGGAGAAGACACGGTGGGCAGTGTCTTTATATGCCAAAAACTACTTAAACTCTCCAGGTTGGTTTTTCTCCTCAAATTATCCACTGCAATACATAGTTCATGATATTTGTAGGTTAGAGAATGTGCAAAAGGTTATTTTCCTCACAGATTTCTAATCCTAAACCCAAACTTTGCCCTGATTAGTAAGGTTGCACAGTTCTTATAATAATAACTTTAATAAATGTACCAGCCACTAAGCTTTAAGGATCATAGACAAAAATTCACCAGGAGTTGAAATGCCATCTCTAGTCCCCATTACTGATATAAGTGTATGTTAAAGCACACACAGTTGTATGTCTTTCAGTACAACCATGGATGTTCCTGTGGGAAGTTTTTTATAATGTACAATCAAGAAAATTTTGCTAGAATGTCAGCTATACATTATTCAGCATCAATTAACAAAATATGCACTATGTTTTTGAATGCCACTTAGCATACCTTTATATATAATGAAAAACATCACCTATGATTGCACATCATGCCATTTAACATGTGAAGAAATTACATGTTGCATACTCTGAAAATAAATAATATGAATTCAGAACCAGGCTAGAGGTGGATAGACATTAAGTCTTACTGGGTGTCCTAGATTTTACAAACACCAATCTATACTTCCTTTCACACTGTCCCAACAACCTGGAGGAAAGGTGTCAAAAACTTAAGGGTTTTTTTTTGTTGTTGTTGTTGTTTTTTTTTTTTTTTTTTTTGCGGTACTGGGGATCGAACTCAGGACCCTGCGCTTGCTAGGCAAGCGCTTATTCCACTGAGCTATATCCCCAGCCCAAACTTAAGGGTTTGTTTTTTAGAAACACATACGCACATACATATAGACTCTCAACTTGATGGATCCTCTATGTACAATGGATTTTCACTCTTCAAGACCAATTCTGTTTTATAAAGTCACTAAGTAAAATGAAATTGTAAATACTATGTTCCATAGAAAATCATGTCTTCTATAGAAAATGCAGTGTGGTTCCTGAGAGATAGTGTTCCCAGGATCTTCATGATACAACTTTGTTTTATGTAGGTTTCTTCTTAAAGGTACTTTAAATATTAATAATGTTGTTTCACTGACACTGAACTCACCACTAGCAACACTATAACTCATACTTGAAAAAAAGATATGGACTCTTTTCAAAATCTAATGGACTATTTCCAACATCTAAGTTGGCTAATATGAATAGATATGCACAGGTATTTTCTCTTTGGGCACATTGCAGCCCTCTTGAATTGAGGAACACTGAAAAGCTTTCCAATTTGATGCTATGAGGTTATTTTACTTTATTTTATTTTATTTTTTTTTAGAAACTTAAAAGTACAAAAACATATTGAAAAACAGACACCAATTATCATAGAAAATAGTACAATCACAAATAATCTATAGACAAGGTGATATGGTCCCAACAGTTGTTGTTGCTTTATCCATTGATATCTTCGAATTGTAGATGTATGGACCCATATACAGACATGCAAATTTAGTCAGACAGTTAATTCTTTCCACAACAGAAAAAAAAAAAAAACCACACAAACCAAAAATCCAAAGACAAGAAAGAAAACAGGCATACATCAACAACAGCAACAACATCAACAACAACAACAACAGAAAAAAACACCGCTTGTTGCTGCTTTACATATTGATATCTTCGAAGTGTGTGTTCAGGCTAACACATACAGATATACACTATTAATCTAATATCCCGTCATCGATTATTGCTTAGCATTAAGTGATATAATACAATAGTAGAATCATGTTAGCCCTCCTGCACATATGTATATTCATATATATTCCTCTATACATACATACATACATTTTTGTCTTTTTCTTTTCTCCTTTCCTTCGTCCCATCCGTTCTCTGTTTTTGAACAGATTTCCTTCATGACTTTTAGTTTATATTCCC
>PVLD010025541.1:0-23580 GCA_004027595.1 Dinomys branickii
CCTTCTCCACGTGCCCCGCCCACCTCGTCTCCGTCACCCTGTACTACGGCCCCATCCTCTGCATCTACTCCCGCCCCAGTTCCAGCTACTCCCTTGAGAGGGACAAGATGGTTTCTACTCTTTATACTGTGCTTTTCCCCATGTTGAACCCCATGATCTACAGTCTGAGGAATAAAGATGTGAAAGAAGCTCTGAAAAAACTCTTTAATTTATCACAGACCGGTGTCTGATTCACATGCCCTCATCCGATCATTGTTAAGTGATAGCACACGCCTTCAAAGAAGGTTTAGGAAATGTGTTATTAACAAAATGAACTTCTGTCAAATTAAATTCAACTAAAATATTCCTTTTATATTAGTTTCTTTGTTTTGTTTTAGTGGTTGAACTATCATCTCTGCTATAGTCTGTAGATTCACTTTACAGTTTCTATAAAGCAATTCAGGCTTTAATGGAAAATAAAGATATATACTTTCCGCATCCCAAAATATTAAATTACTCTCCTTCTAAATATTGATCCATTTATTTTTATACATATTGATTAATGTGGGGGTATCATGAAACCATAACACAGATTACTGACATCTGGAAAAAATATCCTAACTGCTATTGGTCAATTGCTGCTCCGTTTCCCGTATGATAGATGAATAAGGCCTGTCAGGATATTTTTGGTGCAAATAAACAGGGCACTTATGTATGATAAGATAGAAAAAGAATAAGAAATTTTCAACTAAAAATTAATGGTGCTGTGTCTACTAGTTGTCCTATGTCTCTTAGTATAGTGAATTTTGTTAACTTTCTGTGGTCATTAATTGCAATGGTCTTTCAATAACAAAATTTTAAACTTCAAAGTGAAAATTCCTCACTTGTAAAACTCAGTTGATAACCCTTCACTTGCACTCTTATAAAGTCCATTGTGTAAAGCATCAGAGACAGTGTTATATTTGGAAAACTGAGCTACAGGGACTTTTTTCTATAGTTAAAATACCCTGATTTTAAAACACTAGCATGGCTCTAGAATTTGTCCCTTCCACTGGAAAGTACAGTAGACATTCCCAAGGAGCCATGGCAGAGAATGCCCCCATGCAGTAACACAAACTATCCTAGATAGGGCCTACTGGGATTCCAAGACTTGCAAAATGCCAGGGTGAACCGCCCATAAAATTAATTGGGGGGATTTATTAGGTTTGCAGTATGTTGTTGCAAAGGATAATAAGAGGAGAGATGTTCAACCTAGTTTCATCCTCCACTATGGGTAGGGGGTCTGGCCTGTGTAATTTAAGTGAGTGCTTGTGAAATAGGCCTAACAGTGCTAGTTTCTATGTGGTTAGCAATCTATTGGATTTTTTACCACAACCTAAATGTTAGTGCATGAGTCTTTGGGGGGCCAGGGGTATGAAAACTATCTGCTCAGGGCAGATGTAGCACTCACATCCATAATTCCAACACTGGACCATGGACCAATCATAAACTCCAGAAGCCTGCCCATGACTACATAAGGCTTTGAGGGGACCTCCAGACACAAACCATAACAGTTAGGCAATCAGTGTCTGGTGATATCTAAGGTTTTGGTTTGGTTCCAGACCATGGAAAAACATGCAGCAGCTGGGTCATGATAGTTGAGACTTCCTAGGTCATTTGATCAGGACAAAAGAACACGCAGAGGAAACATGGGGATCCTATAATGCAGGGTTTTTGTTGTTCATAATCCGTTTCATTCAGTTCAGTGGTGCTGTTTCCCTTACACTGCTGAATGGCCTAAGGGAAACTACCTAGAGGACATATTCACCCTAGCAGAGAATGTTCTTTGAGGGAATGTGAAATCCTCAGAACACATATGTTCCATGGATTTAAAACATATTTGTTCTTATTATGAGTTGTTATTTTGCAATGCAAACAACTCCTAAACACTTTACCTAACATCACAGTGATGTAGAAGACACAGGTTTACAAAGGTAGCTAGTATTCAGTTCTCAGTGTAGAAATAACTTTTGCACTTAATTGCATAAATATCTTAAGAAGTGATTGTTGGATTGTTTGGTATAACCGAGTGTAGCTTTGTAAGAAATGAGCAGTCTCCCAAAGTTGACGCATCAATTTGTGCTCCCATAAACAATAAATGGAAGCTCCTCTTGCTCCATATTCTCATCAGAAATGGCAGTAGTGGTGTCTTTTAACCATTTTAATGCTTTCAAAGATATTTCCCTTTTTAAATCTGCAATTCAGTAATAAAAATGATGTTGAACATAGAAATAAGCTCCTAGACACATCATGTGACTGAAAATAAATATTTACTGTCTGGAGAAATTGTCCAAGCATTTCATGTTCCAAATCTCACCCAGTAAAGACTGTTCACCAGGCACCAATATCGAAGTTTAAGTACATCTTGGAAACTACTCACTTCTTCCCAAGATCTCCCAGTGACAGCCACTAGAATGAATTTCATGAAATCTTGTACTACAAAGAAGTAGCATGTTATAGCACATCAAACAAGACTTAAAAGAGCCCATGTCACAACAAATGATGACAATTAAAAAGCAGTTTGTTCAACGTTTCATTTTTAAAATATAACTTGTCAAAATGAAATGACATACAGAAATGTGCTCAACCATGTTCACAGCATGCATTACTTGGATAATATAATAACAGCATTCAGCAAGAAACAATAACCCTCACGCCTGTGGTCGTATGGTCTGCCTTGCTTTCCTAAAGGCGTCCTTGACATCTTTGTTTCTCAGGCTGTAGATGAGAGGGTTGAGCAGCGGGTTGACCACAGTGTAGAACAGGGCAGCCATTTTGTCTTTCTCCAGGGAGTAGCTGGAGCTTGGCCTTGAATACATGAAGAGCAAGGACCCGTAGAAGAGCATGACTGAGACCAGGTGGGATGCGCAGGTGGAGAAAGCCTTGTGCCTCCCTGAGGCAGAGCGGATCCTCAGTATGGCCAGGAGGATGTTGAAATAGGAAATGAAGATCACAAAAAGGCAGGAGAGGACAGTGAAACCCACCACTCCTAGAAGGACTTTTTCATAGACCCGGGTGTCTGTACAGGACATTTTTACTAAGGGTGGAGCATCGCAGAAAAAGTGGTCAATGATGTTTTTACCACAGAAACTCAGCCGGAAAGTGTTGGCAGTGTGGGCTATGGCATTCAGAAACCCACCTACATAGGAGCCAGCCACAAGCCCAGTGCAGAGAGAGGTGGACATGGTACCTGAGTACAGCAGTGGGCTACAAATTGCCACATAGCGGTCGTAGGCCATGGCTGCCAGCAGGTAGCACTCAGTGTAGGCCACAACACAGGAGAAGAACAACTGAGCCCCGCATCCAGCCAAAGAAATGTGCTTATCTTCAGAAACACAATTGGCCAGGATTTTGGGGGTGTACACGGAGGTGTACCAGAAATCCAAAAATGACAGACTGCTGATGAAAAAGTACATAGGTGTGTGCAGCCGGGAGTCCACCCAGATTAAGATGAGCAGTGTCAGGTTCCCCAACAAGGTTGCCAAGTAGATGGCTAGAATTATCCCAAACAGGGTCATCTGCCAGCGGGGATCTGCTGAGATCCCCACCAAGATGAACTCAGTCAGGACAGTGCGATTTCCCAGTTCCATGTTCACAGAGAAAGGCCCAATTATCATCACTGGAGGAAAACTGACAGTAATTTTCCTTTTAAAACAGGAGAATTGGTATATTGGTTAATTCACAATTACTAAGAAGGTTGGGAAATACTATTTCTTATTATCTAGCATTATAGAATTTCAGAATGAAACTTGGAAAGACAATAGCAGTTAAAGCAAAAACAGTTTTAAAATCCATTTAGTAGCTTCACTGTAGAGAGGTCCTTATTCCCATAAGACTAATGAGGGAAATAAAATGACTCATCATTTTCTGACAGATTATGTGATCGAGTGAAGAGTAGATGTTTGAAGACCCTAGGCCAGTCTTTGATTTACAGTGGGCACTCAGCAGCCTCCCTCACACTAAGCATTTCCTCTGTGACGCTGTGTATGACAATGCACTGTGATCAGCCCCCTCTATTAGTATAAGAAGGAAAAACCAGACACTTCTGATCACATGTTAGTTTCTAGCTACACCTCACGTTTAATTAATCCACTTAGTTCTTAGCACGACTTTATAATAGAGGCCTGAGGGTTACGGGCTTCATAAAACAGTGAGTGAAAATGAAGTACTGAGTTCGAGTAAGGGAGCTTACAGAGCTGTTCGACCACAGAGCTGGTATTGGAACTGCGACCGCGTGTAGTTTGTGTATGCGCTTATGCATGAGGTTACAGGTACAAAAGAGCAAGCTCAGCTGCGCTGTTACACAAAGAGGTGACAACAGGTGATGAGGATCCACTGTGTAGTTCAAGAGGCTAGAGAAATGGCCTTTGATGTTTTGCAGTAAAGAAATCATGAATATTTGAGATCAATAGAATTTAAACATTATACAGTGTATGCATGCAGAAAAACATCACATGGTAATTCATAAGTGTAAATGGGTTGAATGTACATATACATAGATGATATATAGATAGATAGAGATATAAATTAGATAGAGATTAGATGTAGACTGAAATAGATAGATCCATTAAATTTAAATTTAAAAATAAAAAAACAAGATGCATATGGCAAAACAAAAATATCATTCAGACTGATTCCATCACTTGGTAGCTCTGTCATCTTAGGAAAGCATCTTAACCTGCAAACCTACATTTCTTCACAACCAAAACGGTAAGAAAACTCCAATATTCCATAGGTAAAATTTACTGATAATATAGCGGACAGATAGTATAGCTATGAAATGGTAACTAATTTGAATCTGAGGAAAGAATTATTTATAAATTCTGAGTTTATAGAAAAAATAATAAAGTCAAGTTTCTACAAATCAATCACTGGAATTAGAACAGTAGCATCATTAAGAATATTATTAAAATCTACAAGTTTAATGTTTATGTCACCCACTGCCATAATACAAAAATGTGACTGGCTTAGAAGCGCAAAGCTCGTTGGCCTGGGATTGAAGGGTGATGAACATAGATCTGACACCAATCGCTTTTGTGAATTAGGAAATTTATCTCCACTCTCAGGAGCATATTGTCAAAATATTGATTAGCCCATTTCCCAGGAGCAATCAGCTATGAATCCAGTTAGTTAACGCCTCAGAAATGAATGAGCAGGAAACTACGGAGGACCTTGCCTACAGTGATAAGATGTGCCATAGCGGACCAAAGACCCTTGTACATCATGGATTTTGGATACACGGGAGCAGCAAAGACAACTGCATTCACGCCTTCCCCTCAACATTTGATTCTCATTCTTTTTTCCCTAGAAAGAAATCAATCTATTCTCTAACCCCTCTGCTCCTTAATTTCTTCATATGAAAATAACTAGTGACTGAAATTTAAGAAATGACCTAGCTCTCCGGGAACTAATAAAATATAGCTCTCCCCAGTGCACACATACATAGAAGAATAAGTGCACAAACTTTTAGAGGATTCAGATACTCCTAGGAACTGATCAGTGGATTTTCCACTTAGGCTTCTTAGACTGAAAAGGTGCTCTCAGAGAACATGCGTTACTTCCTTTGCAGTGCCCACCATGCTGACAAGGGACTAAGGACAGATATGAGTATTTATATTGGGTATGCTCAGAGCTACATTCTTAATCTTTACTTTCAAATTTCATCTGTCTGTACCTTCTTCATATCAGTTAGTGAAATTCTCACGTTTTTTCTGGATTCAAAAATTTAGAATCAACTCATTCCCTTTCTCTACTACATATTTTTCATTCTTTCAAAATGCAAACCCTAGTTCCCCTTCTTTCAAACTTTCCCTGAGTTTTCTCACTTCCCAGTGCTTCTACGGCTACCACTGCGGCTCAAGCCACCACTGTTTTTCAAGAAGAGAATTGCAATATCCATCTAACTGACCTATACCCTCATACCCTCTAGTGCATTGTGGGTAGAGTAACCAGTATGGTCCGATAAATCAATAAGGCAATGTGACTCCTGTACACTTACAACCTTGTAAAGATGCCCAATTTATCACACACACACACACAGACACACACACACACACACACACACACACACACACACACACACACAGAATGCCCTTGCCGTTATCCACAATGGAGCTTGAGCTACAGCACATTAGCTCATAGAACGCACCCTACTCTCCCAGTCGTTCGTTCTGCTCCTATATTGGTGACCTTACCACCTTCCCAAATATGTATCTCTGTCTTGACATAAAAAATAAAGTTTTTTTCTCTTTCACCAGTCTACTCCTCCCTGAAACACGATTCTCCAGACACTTGCGTATTTCATCTCCTCTAAGTGCTTCTAATACGTCATTTGCTAGGACTCATACTAGTCACTTATTTTTTAAAGAGTCCACGTCCACTTCTCACCAATAATCCTCATCTTCTGACTCTACACAAATCCTGTTCTCTCACTCTCCATTTCCGGCTCTTGATCTTTACACCCTATGCTAACTCTAAGTTTTCATCTTGAATGCCTGTGTCTCCCTACTAGAACACATCCTCCACACGAAAAAGATGTGTCTGCTTATTTATGCTGCATTTCAGCATCATTACCAATCCCTGGCAATTTAGCAGCCCTCAGTACGGATTCAGAGAATATCTAATTAATTACTTATATATCTATCTTAGACTTGTTTTTCCTGACTTACTGTCTACTTCTTGCCTTGCTTATAATTCTCCGAAAAAAGTGCAGTTTCCTGGCACCGCATACTGTAACATGATAAGAAGGATGAGTACCTAGAGGGTGAGACTCACCCCCAAGACCTCACAGCCACCTTGAGTTTACAGTAAACTGTGATCATAAGTGACTGTGAGATAAAAGGCACAGAAAATGTCACAACCAAGTGTACTAAGCCACTGCACACAGACAGCACTGTGCCGGGAACATCTCTGTTCCCTGTCCCCTTCACTGGAGAAAAAAAAAAAAAAACACTCTGTGCAAAAAATGTGTTTCTCTTGCATCTAGAGATGAGCTCCAAGGAGTGAAAGCAGCGTAGGGTATTAGCGTGAACAGCAGAGCAGCACAGCCGCTGAGGGCAGGTAGGAACACAGTTCTTTGTACTCAATTTTTTTTTTCAGTTACTGAATATATGATCTTTCAGCACAAATATCAGACTGGCTTTCAAGCTGTATATTAGGAAAAAGTATACCATCAGATGGAATCTAGGAATCTGTGTGTGTGTGTGTGTGTGTGTGTGTGTGTGTGTGTGTGTTGACATGGCAATGATGCCCTGACAGCCACGCCAGACTGTGTTCCCCTTTCAAGTCCAACTGGACTCCCAGCAAGGCCAGACCACTTAGCTGCCCTTGACCTCAAACGCTTACCTCTGGTCAGCAACACCAGTTCCTGGAAGCGGTGCTCTCCATCCTGTGGTACTTTGCTGTATAGCTTGATGGACATGATATGTGTGTTTCATCAATAGCCCTTTGAGACCTCCTCCACACAGCACCCGGAAATATGTACCTCTGCCTCCAAGGACACAATTAAGTGTTTGCTTGGAGTATGGGAATAGGTAATATATTTAAGAGGATAGGATCAAGTAAGAAGGATCTTAGTAAAAGTTGACACTCTTTTAATGGCTCTAAGTTACAGTATAAGCATGGAATGCATTTGATCACAATTTCTCTGAATTGCATTGTTTAGTTTTTCAAAACATATGTTCTATAATTATTCCATGGTATGTGCTCTTCTCTCTTCCAAGAATGGTCTTCCCTGTCTCCTCCACTAGACACCTCCTGCCCATCCCTGGTGTTAGAGGTTGAATCATGTCTCACTGCAGTCCCTGTGTTGAAACCCTGATCCCAGGACCTGTGACGTGACTGTCTTTGGAGATCAGGACCATGAAGACATGATTAAGCTGCAGGCAGCAGTTAGAGTGGGCCTCACCCCATAGGACTGACATGTTTACCAGGAAGAATTCAAAGACACAAAGTGTCACTCAGGATGTGCAGCCACAGAGGAGAGGGAGTGTGGAAACCCTACCACCAGGGTTACAGGCAACCACCTGTAAGCCAGAGAGAAAGACGGTAAAAGAGGCCAACCTCACAAGCATTCAGAATTTGGACACCTGGCCTCTGCAGCTGTTGAAAAATATATTTTTCTAGTTTAAAGCACCCAGCGTGCAGTGTTGCACTAGGAAAGCCCTGCAGACCAGTACACTTGGTCATCAACAGCAGAGACTTTTTATGTTGCAACACTGATGTTTTACTTGCAAAAGGACTACTAAAATTGAGAAATGTGATGCACCACAATGAAATAGTCTCTTACTTTAAATGTACTGAAAAAATACAGACATTTACAGAACCTATTTGTTATCAGCCCCTGCTTCATCAAGTAAAAATTTCCATCCTGAATCTTCCCTTGCATGTAAAGTTTTTCACAATCTCACTCATTCTGCTTCTACTTATGTACCTGTTTCTGTGTTCCTGGTTATTGACATCTCCCTACCCATCTTGTATTACTGATGTACTGCTCTATGATCTTCTAATTTGGTGGGGGGAAGAAGGGAGAACGGTTTTTTATTGGAAGTCCATAGTGACTCTAATATTTCTTCTCTATTTCACCTATTAAAGAGGAAATCTGTTATCATGCATTATACAAGAAGCAGAAATCACAAAAATATGATTTCTCTTTTATGAGAAACCCAAAATATGCTGGGCATGGTGGCACATACCTATAATCCCAGTTCTTGAGAGGCTGAAGCAGGAGGATCATTGCAAGTTTAAGACCAGCCTGGGCTATAAATGAACTTAAGCCCAGCCTGAGCTGCACAGTGAGACCCTGTTTCAAAAAAAAAAAAAAGAAAAACCTAAAATATAAATTAACTAAAAAACTACATAAAGAAGAGGCTGTGGGAGACAGGAGAGGCAGAAATTTTGCAGGAGGGGCAGGGAATTGAAGACAAGCAAAGCATAAAGTGATTGAAAATTATCAAAATTAAATTCCCTAAAGTGTAACTATTCTGTATCTCAAATATGTACTTCAAAAGATCCAGGAACAAAGAATGATTTTGTTTCTATAGGAATCTTAAAAATGATACTTTTAATGGGACTCCTTAACTCTGTCTTAGAAAGCAAAGTTAGTACTCATGGAGGTGGAAGTTCTGGGTTTGCATTCCTATCTTCTCACATCTCAGTGACATGATTTGAACTAAGCTCAAAACCTAACAATGATTCCATTACCAGTTATAATTTTCCCAGGATAGTTTAGAATGTGATAGATAAATGCAACTTATGAAATGTAGAGGGAAAAATCAAATAAACCTGCTTTTTTCAGACTCAGATATTATCAGCCCTGTACTAAGCTGGCATACTAGTAGTCTCCAAAGCTCCAGTTTCATTTATTTTTTAAAAACATTCAAACATGTCAGTGCCATTTAAAAAATGAACTCATGCAGACTGCTATTTCCCCCCAGAAAGGACTGTTTTTCTTTATTTCAGGAAGTCCAGGCTAGCGACAAGGACATAGTGATAAGCTGCTGTGAAATTTCGCTTATGGAGTCCTTGCGCTTAAGGGAACTTAGCTCTAGCTGGTATTTTCCGCAGGGCGTCCTTGACATCTTTATTTCTCCAGCTGTAGATCAAGGGGTTCAGCATGGGGATGACCACAGTGTAGAACACGGACACCGCTTTGTCCCGCTCCAGGGTGTAGCTGGCGCTGGGTCTGGAGTAGATGAACAGGATGGGGCCGTAGTACAGGGTGACAGCCGTCAGGTGGGAGCCACACGTGGAGAAGGCCTTGAGGCGGCCCGCGGCAGAGCGGGTCTTCAGGATGGCCATGAGGATGAAGAAGCAGGAGGCCAGGATGAGTGCAGCAGGGGCGACGACATTGGAGGCCAGGATGAAACACAGCACAGCCGAGTAGCTCACCCCCACATCGCACGCCAACTTAACAAGCGGGGGCAGGTCACAGAAGAAACCATCGATGGCACTGTCACCACAGAAGCTCAGGGCGAGCGTCTCACTGGTGAAGATACTGGAGTTTACGAAGCCGCCCAGGCAGGGAGCTGTGACAAGACAGATACCTAACCTTGGGGACATGGCCTGAGAACACAGCAGGGGGTTGGAGATGGCCACGTAGCGGTCGTAGGCCATGGCGGCCAGCAGGTAGCACTCACTGTAGGCCAGCCCAGCAGAGAAAAAGAACTGGGCCACACAGCCTGCAAAGGAGATGCTTTTGTCCTCAGAGACGCAGGTCATCAGGATTTTAGGGGCACAGACGGAAGCATACCAGAGGTCCAGGAAGGACAGGTTTCCAGTGAAGAAGTACATGGGTGTGTGGAGTTGAGAGTCAGCCCAGATCAGGGAAATCAGGGTGAGGTTTCCCAAGAGGCTGAGAACATAAATGGTGAGGAAGATGAAGAAGAGCACCCGCTGGAGCCCCACATCTGCTGTGAACCCTAGAAGGATGAACTCCCGCACGGCGGTGGAATTGCTCTTACCCATGATCGTGGGTGTCGAGGGTCTTTTCTGAGAAGAGATTAGAACCCACAGCCTGACTGCAGACGTCACTGTAGGTTGTCCCCACAGTTCACCATTCTGCATCACTGACAGCACCCACATGATTCACAGATATTGTTCACTAGATGTGTTCATGCCAAACTAGGTATCATGCCTTGTTGGTAGACAGGAAACCAGTTCTGTGCTAACCTCGGAAGACCACCGTTAAACATGTAACACAGTGAGTGTCACCAATCAGTCCAATTTCTCCTCCATTTTTCATGAAATGGAGTTTTGTGTATGTGTTTAAGTAACACTTAAAGTACATACAATTCAGAAACAATTTCTAGGGTCAGATCACTTTAGCTTTTCCTACTATTTGATTTAGAAACAGTGATCTCTTGACCTAAATGAAAAGTACTCTGGAAATAACAGCCAAAGCAATAATATAATATACTTTAAATACAGATGACTCCTGAAATAAAGCAATTGATGGCAAAATATGACAAGAATGCAACTTTTTTGGTGGCTTACTTTTCCAAGGTAACAAAGGAATATTTTACAAGGGCTGTGTTAGCAGCCTCTTCTCTGTGTATACTGACTATCTTCTTTGGTTTGCTGCATCGCTCCAACCACACCCAAGTATCAGCAGATCTCATCATGGCTGTTCCACATGATCATATTCTACTACATAAACCATCAAGCCAAGTGATATGATCCTTCTGCATCAACCAAGGGTACAACTCACTAGGTTTGGTTATCCTAAAAAACTAAGTCTAAGTGCTGGAATACTGGGAACACAGTCTCCTGGGTTGAAATTGGGCAAGCTGAGAGGACTCATTAAAAGCTAATTGAGTTAAAGTACACTTATGGGCAAGAGTTATCCTTATCTTGCATCATTATAGGACGTTTAGCTCTTCTCTCTACATCACAGTTATTCAAGGCTTTCCTCACTTGAGATCCTTTGCCTTTTCTCTTTTCTTAGTATTTATTCTGGCTTTGATGTGGATAGATTAAATGTACATGTCAAGGGAATGTATTGTGATATCTCAGCAAATGCATACAGTGTGCACTATTCAAATATGCATCTGCCCTCTGTGCAACCCATCTTGCCCAACCTCTTGAAATCACTGTTTTACATTCAGATTAATATTTCTAAACCTTCACATATGGAGGAACATTTGTAGTATTCCTGTTCTTGTATCTGGCTTATTTCACTTAACATAGGGTCTTCTAGTTTCATCCATTTTGCTCAGAATTAGAGAATTTCATTATTTGTTGTTGACTAGTATTCCAGTGTGAGATACCGCATCGTCCTTATGCTTTCATCTATTGATGGTACCTGAGTTGGTCCTTTACCTGAGCTATCGTGAATAGGGACACAATAAACATGGGGATGCTGTGTGTCTTTGGTGTGGTGATTTCATTTCACCTCAGATAAAATGGCTATTCCTAAAAATAATTTTAAAATACTGGTGAAGAAAAACAAACACTCATACACCTTAGTTTTGGTTCAATGACACTAACTTTAGATTTTTAATCCCCAAATTTCCAGAGACTAAACTTTCGGATGTTTTCAAACTACCAATTTTGTGGTACTCTTCTATAACAGCAGTGGTAAGCGAAACCAGAAAGTGATGGGACCCAACCTCAGGACCTCCTTCCCTTGGAGGAGGAGGAAGGAGAGGGATGTGGCCAGCCACGGGGAGGTACTGCTTCAGAAGAGTCTTATTGCAACCTACCTCAGTCAGAGAAAGGTTTAGCCTCGGATGGCCAGAGTTCTGGATTGACAGGGATGGTAAATTTTTGCTAGTAAGTACCAATTATAAAAATATTTTTTGCTAAAAAAAAAACTTAATCTTAGCAATTCTGTTAGAATATGGCCTTAACATTGAGCAAGGAAAAGAAAACCACATCTCTACGATAAGATAATTTCTTTCCACTGGGATTGCGGAATCAAGCTAGGTAGATTTCATTTTCACTTAAGCAAATACTAATGCTAGCATTGTTGCAAAAGTTAAATGTTCATGCAATAAAGCAAGAAGATTGGAATAAGGGACATTTTTGTTGTCTCCCTACATCCAGGCTGTCAGTTTCCCAGGCTAATTTTTCACAAAGCATTTTCCTGAAAGGTGCATAAGATTATGAATTAGCCGCTGCCTATTTTAAGTAATGTAATTACCTCCAGAACACTGTTTCTACACCTATCAGTGCAGTGGGACTTCATTACATCACACGTGTGAAAGAATTTTGAACAGAACAAGTGAAAACCACTATCACAATCTCTAAATTTCATGATCTGCTGATCTCGATCCTCCACCCCTCAAACACACAAGTTTACCTCGCAGGGCTTTCCATTTGCGCCTGTGCTGTGACTGCCCTGATCTCCAGCTGTTCTCCACAGAAAGGGCCCCTCATGAACATGTGGGTTTAACACAAGCTGGGCCATGGCTACACCTGCCAGGTGGGAATGAAAATTGCAAGAGACACTTGTTCTCCAAGCTCTCTTGTTTTCTCTACTGTTTCTAAAGCATGAATATATAAATATCAGTGCGACTGTGCACACATATGCATATGCACACCAGTCATTTTCCAAACAGAATGAACTGAAGGTGGCTTAGTGTGAGGTATAAAACCCACTAAGCCACCCATATTTTTGCAGGTGGGTTGCAGAAATGAAGAAAGGTAAAGGGGAAAAAGTGAAACATAAATTGGAGACAGAGTTAAACCCATATCCTCATGCCCCAGTCCTATCACTGTTCTGTGTGGGTCCATATATTACTAGGAAATGTGTAGCAGCCCATAGGTATATATATTAGGGTGCAATGACGAGGAAACCAACCAAAGACTCAGGCAACGTGCTCTCATCTCCGACATTAACTTTGAAATCACATCTTCCAAAGTTCCTTGTAAAGAGAATGAGTGGAATATAGTACATCATACATTGAATGGTATAGGTATATGAGCACATAGGTAGACAGACAGATGATAGATAGATGTATAGATAGATAGATAATTTTCCCAAAGCTATATTTCATCACCCTGCAATCAGAGACTTAAAGCTAGCTGCATGCACTTTGGATTTGAAAGGTGCTCAGAAAATTTCTCTCCACAACTTATGTCTTGTCTCCAGCAGTCAAACAGCTCCCTTCAGCAGGAGCATTCTTGAAGAATTAGATGCCTCTGGAATTGGACATACTTGTCTATGGTCATACCAACCTGAATGTGCCAGACCTTATCTGGACTTTGTCACACCGAAGGAGCTGGCCTCTTAGTGACCTCTCAGTCCTCCCCAAGGTTTACCTACCCAATGGTTGGGTAAAACACTTTGGCAATTTATTAAATAGTTAATAAATCTTCAGGTATATAATAATTATAAATGTTCAACAGGATACCAAAGAGAGACAGACAGATAGATAGATAGGTGCTTTCCTATTAAGAAGCTTTACCATGCACTAGATAATATAAAGGAAAAACACTTTAAATTTATGAAAATATTGACCCTTTCTATTTTTATGAATGTTCACATGCTCTAAGTATTAAAATGTTTAATGCTGCATGGCAGGAGAGAAACCAGAGAGCTTACAAGAATGAAGACATCTGTCAAATGTACATCTACCTACCTATTTATTGAAAAAGAAAGTCAATCCTCAGTAGAGCTTTCTAGGGATATTTCAGCTTCCTTCCTTAAATATAATCATAAAATAAGAGAACTTTATTCTTTTTCATGAAACAGAATTGAACCATGGTGTGCTTATATTAACAATCACCTTAACTTTTTATATAGTGATTTACTGACCTTTTCTCCCCTTGGTTAAGTAAATAGAATACTCATTCCTATGAACATAAATAGGCACTTCCATTGATCTTCCACTTAAGTCCAAATTCTGCCACATTACCTTAATGTAAGAGTGCCTTCTTCTCACAGAAATCCTCTTCTGAGGAGGAACAACACTGGGATATTATATGGAATTAGCATCCCTTGGGAATGTGTTGCTGAAAGTCAGAAGATCTTCATATGCTATTCTGGTGCCAAGTGACCAATTACAATGCTTAGTTATCATTCCAGAATGTAGATGGGAGAGAGCACCCATCACACACACACACATGATCCAATTAATCTAGACAAAGTTTGGTATATGAGCCTTATTTACTAATTTGATATAAAAAGAAACTGGCATGAACAATTAGCCTACAGAACAGCCTGAAAAGAGTATTCCAAAACTATTGCAGTCCATAATAAAAATGGTAAAAATAATGGTAATGAAAAGACCTCAAATGTCAGTCCTGAAATATGTTGACCCTTGTGATCATTCACCAGGATATGTCAACTTGACAAGATTTCTCTGAGAATGTGTCTGGAAAGTCTTATTCATATGTTCTCCTGCCGAAGAGTCTACCAGAGTGCGTGGTTCAAAGCCATCGTGCTAAAGGGTTCCATCGCCCAAAGGCAAGGGTTTTACAGCAATGTTGAAACCCTCTGAAAAGAACTGTACTGAAAGAATTTAAGTAACAATGGGGAGATTAAATACATTTCTGTTACATGGTCTTAGAATTCTGAACTTCTAGACTTTACTAATTAATTTAAATAGTTGGCAGAGAAACAGTGACACTACTTATTAGTTTGTAATTTAAACAAAATCACAAGAGGAAGCATTCTTTTTCTTACAAAATTTTTCAAGTCAGAACAGCATGATTGTGGATCACAAGTGTGAAGAGTAAGCATTAGAGGAAGAGAAGATTTGTGGGACAAATATACTCCCTCTAAAGGTTCTTACCTGCTGCTGAGACACACGGATAGGTGAGGATTTTGTCAAGCCCAGCTGTAGGCTTTGGTCACACAGGAAAACTACATTTCTCAGAAGCTTTGGAGATAAAGCCTAGTTCGTGTGATCACACTCTGGCCAATGGAGGCAAAGGACGCCATAACTCTTTCTGGCCATCATATCTCATATACAAACTATCCAGTCTCCTGCTTCAGCTGTTGCCAAGCATTGATTGCCATAATGATAACAGTGACATCCAAAAGGAGAAGCAACATGGATTTCAGAGTTTCTGTCCACTGCAAAGATGAAACCTCTCAAGAACTTGTACTAAAAGCTAGTCTACCCTAAGATTAGGAAAATAGATGGGATCATTTAACTATCAACTATGGAAAGTACGATTTGACAGGCTTTGAAATGGTTAGCAATAAAGATCAAACATAAACACAGGCGCCTCAAGGAAGATAATTTAGGAGTGGAAAAATAGAACTCAAACCAAGTTATTTTAATAAAATGTCTTACAGGTAAAGGAAAAGAATCGGTTAAAAAGGATTGTCTTTCTGTATTTCCCATTCAATTTTGTAGTGAATCTAAAGCTCTCTTAACCCACCAGGCCTGGTAGCTCATGCCTATAATCCCAGAACTCTGGAGCCTGAGGCAGGAGGATCGCTGTGAGTTCAAAGACATCCTGGTTTACATAGTGAGGTTAAATCCGGCATGAACTGTGTAGCAAAATCCTGTCTCAAAAAGACAATAAATAAATAAATAAATAAACCTCTCATAAAAGAAAGAAAGGGCTGGAGATATAGTTCAGTAGTACCTGCCTGTCAAGTGCAAGGTCCTGAGTTCAATTCCTGGTACCACAAGAAAAAGAAAGAGCGAGAGAAAGAAAAAAAGACAAGCAAGGCTTTTTTCTTTTTTTAATTTTTATTACACATATTTGCAGTACATGCTGATCACACTCCTTTTATGGACTTGGTACGTGTACACAACATAGCTTATTGAAATTCTGGTGTTATTCTTTCCCCGCCTTTCTTGGCCCTCAATCTCCTGATCTCCTTCCCATTTGAGAAAGATTTCATTCCTTGCTCTCTGTTACCCATCTTCTATGTTGCGCTTCATTTCTATTTTGGGACATCTAGCGACATTTAAGCTTGTGTTTCTGGTTTATTTCACCAAACATTAAGGTCTCAAGGTGCCTCCACTGTCTCACAAATGACTCAAGTCTAACTTTCTTAACGGGGTGCATAAAGAAACCTGGGTGTAAATACCACATTTTCTTTGTCCGGAAGATGGCTTTTAAATCAAGAGAGTGAGATAACCTATGGGATGAGATTTGAATTTGAGAGGGCTGGATATGAACTAGAAAGGTGAATGAGGTGTTTATTATTTATTCTTTATATAGTTCGCTGGGCCTTGACTTTTTACTCAAAGCGTACATCGCCTTTATATTGAAATAAAAAAGAATTTAAAAATTGTTTCTGCTAGTGTGTTTAAATATATGTTACAGTCAATATTATTTTATTATAAGCATAATAATAAAATTGAAAAACATTAATTTTTATGTCTAACCACTTGTTTTTATAGCAGTCAAAGAACATTCCGGCTTCAACTTCGTAGGAGTTCTTTCTTGGTGATCTTTTGCCCTCTGGTGGTGAACGGAAGCAACACCCCAGGTTCAGTGTATCTCGCACCAAGCTACAAATGCTTCCGTAAGATCTACAGCCTTTGCAGTACCCGAAACCAAGAATCTCTGTGTTGCGGCTTACTCCGCTTTAAACTTATTGTTTAGCTTGTTGTAAGACTTCTGTCTTGTCCCCTGACCGAAAGCCCCAAGAAAGCTGACTGTTTTGTCCCCTGGTGTACATATCCCTGAGCTAGCACAGGCCCATGCAGAGCAGCTGGTAAAACAGACCTTAGTCAGTGCACCCTGAGTTAGATAATTAAGCCCTTAATTAATCAATACATATATGTCATCTCTATGGTACAAAGTAATTTTGCACTAAAAGAAAGAAATCACTGAACTGCATATACAGTATCTTTCCATTCGCCTTATTGACATACTAGAAACTTACTAAAATATAACCCTGCTAAAAAATAAATATTCTCTAGAAAAAAGCACAAGAACTTGTAATGCTTGCAGTTAGACAAGGAAGCTAGAGCTCTAGGCTGTGATGATTTCTTAGTTCTTGTTATTTACTCGCTTACATTATTGGAACCGGTGTTATGAAAATATAGTATTTTTCAACACAAAAGCATAGCATCAAACAATACATAGGATAAGCATTGCCAAATAGAGGCAGCGAATTACTTGTATTTGTATGAGTTGTAAAGGAGAAAAAAAATGAAATTCCTCATGCCTTCAAGCACCTCTTACATTTTAATTTTTAAATAATTTTTATTTTATTTTTTAAACAGATAACGTTTTATATTTTTAGGATAGAATAAGATTTTTTAAAATATATTTATGTGTGAATGATTGAATATAGCTAATTAGTGGATGTATCACCTCATAAAGCTGTCACTTTTGTGGTAACAGCATGTAGCAGACAATCTACTTACATTTCTTATCAATAGGACACAGTCATTGTGTTATACAAGACAGTGCTTGAAGTCGTTGCTTCCACCTGACTGTAACAGTATGTGATTCAACTTGCATGCCCTCATCTCCTCCCCAACCCCCACTCCCACCCCCAATGACACCGATCTGTTCTCTCTGCGCAGGAGCTGACATTCGAGGTCCCAATACGAGTACAATCTTGGCATATTTTTCCAACATTTATTTTGTAACCTCCTTTTGGTAACTGCTATCCTAATTAGAAAAAGGTAAAATCTTTCTGTGATTATAATTTGCATTCCCCTGATGTTTAGCGATACTGAGCAATCTTTCACATACTCCATGGTAATTTGTACATCTTCTCTTGCAGAAATGTCCATTTAGGACTTTTCCCCATTCTTTGAACCAGGCTATTTATTTGCCTCTTGGTGTTTCTTTTTTATTTGTTTCCTACCGAGTTGTTTGTGTTCCTTGTGCAAGCACAAGCACTTCCAGCCTCCCATTCAGCATAGTACTGCAAGTCCTAACCAGAGAGAATGGGCAAGAGAAAAGGGAGGAAAAGTTATCTAAACTGGAACTTAATTAAGTTCCTTTTTCTTAAGATAAGATGATCTTACTCATGGAAAATTCTAAATCCCCCCAAAAAACAGAACTAATCAACAAATTCAGTGAAGTTTCAGGATACCAAATCAGCATTTGAAACTTGGTAGCATTCCTAAATGTAAAATAGCAAACCAACTGGATGAGAAATCAAGAAAATAATCCACTTACAGTAGCTTCAAAAAATAAAGAAAATACTAGAAATAAATTAACTCAAGGAAGTGAAAGAGCTTTATAGTGTGAAGTATAAAATACTGATAAAATAAACTGAAGAGGGTGAAAGTAACTAATAATGTAGTAGAAGAATTAATATTGTTAAAATGTCTGTGCTATTCAAAGCAATCTACAGATGTAATTCAATCCCTACTAAATTACCAATGGCATGCTTCACAGAAATACAAAAAAGAAAAAACCCTGAAATTTGTATAAAATGACAAAAGACATGTTAGTCAAAACAATCTTGACCAGAAAAAGCAAAGCAGGATATGTCACACTACCTCAGTTTGGAATATACTAGAAAGCTATAATAACCAAAGTAGCATGGTATTGGCATAAAAAGTAGACCTATAGATCAGTGGAAAAAAATTGACAGCCCAGAAATGAACACAGCCTCCTGATTTCCAAGAACACACATTGTGGAGCACAAGTGGAGAAGAATGAATTGAGATGGGCTGGGGATATAGCTCAGTGGAATAAGCGCTTGCCTAGCAAGCGCAGGGTCCTGAGTTCGATCCCCAGTACCGCAAAAAAAAAAAAAAAGAATGAATTGAGAACTTTATCTTTCATTACACACAAAATTCAACTTAAGATGGATTAAAGATCTAACTCTAAGTCTCAAAATTATGAAACTACTAGAACATGTAGCAGAAAAGCTTCGTGTCATTGACATGGACAAGGAAACTTTTTACTTAATGCCTCAAAAGCACAAGCAGCAAAAACTGAAATGGACCGATGAGAAGACCGAGCCTAATGGCTTCTGCGTGGCAAAGGAAACAACACAGAGAATGGGAGAAAATGCTGCAGGGGGAACATTTGGCAAGAGGTTGGTGTCCTCACATTCTAATCTCAGCACTGGATGGAATTATTTAAACTCTGCATTTCCTCATTTCAGAAACTCCCTGTAAGTTAAATGAAATGTTTGCTGGTGGGAGCCACTGGAGCTGGAAACTGGTCATATGTGTGAGGGCAGGACAGAGCCAGACTGTCTCAGGCAGTCTGAGAAAAACATCCTGCCTGGACAGTTTCAGTCATTAGTCGCTAGGCAACATTAGTATCACTCTCGTGATACTAACTTTGCGAGAGCATAAATGAATGCCCGTACTGTTGATGTGGGGTTCTCTTGCCCATCAGGTAAGAGGTCGCCCCCACCTGACCCAGCTCTTGTCTCTTGTTTTTACTTTCCACGTAACCAGTGCTGTTCCTCCATGGAGTACAAGGAGAGACCAGCGAGGCTCCTGACAGTTTGCTCTATGGTACGTGAAGGTACACACAGCGTTTTCACATATAACAAATAAAATATAATTGTGAAGATAAATACATACATAACCAATGTTTACTTCACACGCAGTTGCATATGCAAGATCAAATGGAACTGTACGTATTTGCATAGCTCATACTCAGTTTATATTCAGTATTTCTCAGAGGAAATATCTAGGAAATTTAAAAATAAACTTAGCTAACGAAAAGGAGGAAGCAGAGAAAAGAGGAGAGCAAGCTGTGTGGCCAAAGGTGTTTTTGTTCCTTACTGGCTTCATGCAAAAATCACCAGAAAGTACTGGCTCCCACTTCGAAAACAATCTCTTTATTACTCTATCAGAGACCTGAAAAACTTCACAGGAGCATAACTATGCTATTTGCCTTCTCTTACAGTGGCAGCTCCTTTGGGAAGGATCATGAGTCAACCATAGAATGGTGACTGTTTTTCCTGTTCAACATGACAGTTACTTGAGTTTTCTGCCCTTCCTTCATTTATTCCCCCCCTTTTTGTTACCTTCCCTTCCTCTCCCTCGTGTCACTCTATAAGAAATCACTGCCCTAATTAGCAGGACCGGTTCTAAGCCAGTTTGTGTCTAATTGTGTGAACCTGAACTGATTCATACCCGTTTCCCTGTCTCTAGTTCCCTCATTTAACAAAAGGGTTCAGTGCCAGTCATGTCTGGGTAACTTTCTGTTCTCGCACTCCTGTGGCTCAAAAATGAGTCTGGAGCCCAGCAAACAGTAAGTAACTCTTCACACATTGTAGCAAGTTGGTAGCTCAAAGAATCCATGCCAGTGTGAGGCTAAGACCCCAAGGCCCAATAGTTGCTACAGGTCTTCTTTCTAACAAGATGCCCAGGGTACCATTAGGGCTAATTGATTGTTTAGAGACCACCAGTTCCCAAAGATAAGTGATCTGCTTCACTCCTCAACAAGTTTCAGAGGGACTAATTAATCAGGGCAATTTTAAATAAGAAAACTTCCCAAGTGATCATTGCTGTGCAGCTCTAAGAGTTATCTCCAGGGACCCCAGAAGTCACACAGCAAAGACCATCAGTGCTAAGGGCAGAGAATGGCTTTGTAAATTGACAAATGTCAGCATGACTGCTTCATTAACTACCGTCCTGTCTTCTTTGGATTTATCCCCTTAGGTTACAAAATAAAATAAAATAAGACAAAACACATGTACTCTAATTTAGCAAAAGTCAGCAAACCCAGGAGATCAAATTAACTTATGAAAACAGAAAGCCTGAGGAAAGGCTACAATTTAAACCCTCTTTACACAGAAGATCGTGGGTCTTTCAGAAGGAGCCTTTAGGTTATAACAACAGCTCTTGATCGTGAACAAGTTCTTTAGAACTCTTGAGTTGCATTTCCCTCAAATCTAAAGAGAGGCTCAAGAGCAGTGATGCCAGCAGCGCATTCAGCGAGCTGCTGTGCGCACATGCCTGGAACACAGCAGGAATGCAGCAGCTGCTCAGCCTCAGCACCGGCGGCCATCACTGTCACAGCCACCACTGCCGTTTTCACCAGGCTATTTGTTACATCAGCTCCTACCAGGTCCGCCTGTGTCTCCTCACCCGCTTCATCCTCACGATCTCATGCAGAGCCAGCTCCACAATTGGGTCAAAATATCTAGTCTTGGTCCCTTCCTCCAGAAAAGAAAAATAAAACCCCAACTGCTCAAACTGAGGAAGCCATAAACTGACTCTGTGTACTGTTCCATTCATATCCCCTCTCTTCCCTTCCCACTTCCTGTACCCAGCTGAGCCGGACCCCTCTGTCGTCATGGTAACCACTGACGGATGTCTCTTCCTCCAGCATCCTCCTCACCATTGCTCCTGCGTCCCTGCTCAGCAGGCAGAACGCTCCTGTGAGGTTCTTGAGTGCTCTAACTCAAGGTGAACCTCTCAACCAAGCATCTTCCCGCTTCCTTGCTTCCTTCTTTCCCTCTCTTTCTCCCTTCCTTCCTTCCTTCCTTTTCTTTCTTCTTTAATTCCATCCTTCCCCTGAGCCTCTATCAAATCTAGTTTTTATTTCTTGTGGACATTATTTTGTCGTAAATTTTAATCATTCATACATTAGCTCTACTTCATCCTTCTGGCTGCTTTTACTAATAGTCATAGTGAATACCCCCAAGGCTGTATACTATTCTAACTGCCAAGTTGCTGTCATTCATGGCTCACAAGGAGTTATTACTCTATTTTAGAGATGCAACACGAGGCCCTCCTCAGGGAGAAAAATGCTTTCTGATGATTTTGACAAAAGTTAGTGGCAAAACTGAATTTAAGATGATTCTTTCGAGGGTAATGTTTTCTTGGCTTTATCTAGATAGGAATTGATGTTAGCAATGATTCTTATGTTTCCCGGAGTAGGATACCAATTTACTAAAACCATGTTGTATAGCAGATATAAATGCAATTTCTCCCCCTCTCAGCTACTCACATGCCAAGACTTCCTTCCTGCATCTTTTCCAGCAAGGTCCAGAGGCCCAGAACCACCTAGGGCCTTTGGATGCCCCTCATCATGACAAGATCCATAGCACAGGGTCTGAAGCTTTACAACTGGGCTGGTCAGCATGGGAGAAGCAGTAGCACATGCATCCTTTACACCAGAGCACTGTAGATTAAACGTTTCTATGTAGACATTGACTAGAAGACCTAGTCAATAGCAAAATCAATAGCATTGCTGACTGATGTTGAAATGTAAATGGGTTAAACATACTTCTTCTTAAATCTCAATCTCAAAATAAATAAAAAGAGATTTATGTTGCTTGCAAAGGACAGGAGAAAACTAGGTGGAGATTCTGAGGGGACTTCTATAGTAATTTCCAGTAAATATTTTAAAAAGCATAATCATTTTTAAAAGTTCGAATAACACACAGAATATTTTTAAATGTCACATGCATTTGCCTCAGATAAGTATAACTGCTAAGTGGTGTGATTTACTTCCACCTTTGATTTATTTTTAATGTTTTTTTTTTTGTTTTGGTCTTCCTATCTGTGTAGAGTTTTTAAAATATGTATGTAATGTCTTATTTTTATTTTCTCATTGGACAAGGAAATATGTAATATAGTTGTGATTTCACACAAACTTGGTAAAGAGTAATAATAACTGAATAATAACTTTTGGTAAAGAAGTGATGCTACAACTCATTTGTCTTAAATGTTTGACAGAGAACAACGATTGTTCTCAGTAATTGACCCTTCTGTCTCCAGCCAGGGTCACTTAGGATGTAGCATTTTTATTTTGAAAGAAAATCATAAAAACATCATTTTTGAACTAATAAGCATTTCTCTGTGTTGGATGCTTATTTTCTTGATGGGAAAGGTTTCCCCATATTCTATGCAAAGCTTGTTAGTTTTTTTTGTGTGTATAGAGAAACACATCAACATCAGTCATTTTAACCATTAACTATTAAGTATTTTTAAGGGTTAACTCAGTGTCATTTTAATGTCATTCATTCAATTTATTAACACATCATCATAAACTAAATGGAAATGACATGGAGGGAGTAGAAGCGGAAATCTCAGCAGACAGCTTAAGGGACATTCTCCCAAAGAGAAGTAACCATTGGAGCAGCCTCTGCAGCAGACCTTTGCCTGCTGAACTGTCTGTGGAATTTATAGCTCCACAGTTTGAATCTGATACCCAAAAATGGGAAAACAGAGGAACAAAACGCAGTCTCAAAACTCAACCCCACCCAGA
>PVLD010025542.1:0-23577 GCA_004027595.1 Dinomys branickii
TCTTGTTGCCAGTTGTAGGACCCAGGTTGATGGTAAATATATTGTTTGTTTATATAATGTGTATGCACATGTTTGAAGTATAGTCTTAATCCGTGTTTTAAAGAAAGACTGATTCGATATGTTTTTACAGGTTTGCTTTTTGCAGTGAATGGGAAACCTTACTTTAGGGACCAAGAACCCTTACAAGGATTTGTGATGAACTTTTCCAGTGGGGAAATTATAGATGTCTTCAAACCAATACGCAAGGTATTCATATGAATTGCCGAGGTTTCAGTTTTCTGGAGAATGAAACTAAAATAGGAATTAGCATTCAATACACGTATAATTATTTTTAACTGTAGGAGAGATACTGACTTTCTTAGTAGGGTGATGGGAGTATCCTACTATGATGTTTTATTTAGAATAAATGTTTTTACTTGTTCCTAGATCAGTTTATTTGGATAAGAATTACCCCATGTGCAATTTTAAGGTTCTTACTAGATTTGTCATATGACTTTGAGTTTAAATAAGCCTATGCCTGGTTTCAGACAAGTGGTAAAGATACCACATGTCACATGATAACTCAACTGATATCTTCTTTGCTTTTTTTACTAGTATTACTTTACTAAGCAACAAGGCTCCGTGGTATTCAGGTTCTAAAGATTTGGTTTAGGTAACATACTGCAGGCTAGTTTGCACTTCACAAATGGTTTGCCAATGTTTATTCTAACAGTGCTGTTCACACACACCATGACTGGCTCAGTCATGAAGACATTTTATCTGAAAAACAATACACAATCAAACATCAACTCATAGCAACCATCACAAAGAAATGCATTACCCTGATGATAGATAGATAGATAGAATATATTTATTTCCAGAACATTGCTAATCTTCATTGATTTTCTGATCTTCTTAGCTCTTCCTCTTATAGGCACCTGCTGACATCTGTTGATAAAGAGAGAATCTTAACTCTCAGGTCTTCCCTTTGTATTAGTAATGTGTTTGACTTGCTTTTCTTTTCACAAATGTGTACCTGTGTCAATTAGAATATTAACTTTTAATTAAACTATGCATCTAGACGTCAAAACAAAGGGCTAAGCAAAAGGCCAGCTTCTAAGTGAGTTTCACTCTGTTTTGCATCGGAATAGCCCTGAATTGCAGTTTCAGAGGGGTTGTGTCAAAACAGCAGCCTTCCAGTGAGTGAGGAAAGAGTCCCAGTATGTGTGTGGATCAATGCAGCAGACTTGAAAACAATGTCTCACTCCAAGATGAGCTCTGTTTTCCCTCTTAGTGAACAAGACTTGACTTTACACCAGAATACAGAAATTTGTTTCGTGTCAACTCAGTAAATGGAACATCAGTTTATTAATCTCTCAGAAATTTCCTGTAGTTATATTATCATTATAAACATTAAGGATGATGAAGGAAATAGTGTGGTATATTGACTTCTGTGTAAGAAGAGATTCGTTTTTCAAATCACAGGTCAAGTTTCAAGAAATACGTCCGAGCCTCAGTCATACCCACTCTTATGTCCCCATATACTTTCAGTCTCGCTATCTACTGTGCATTCTTTGGAAATGTTTACATCTGAATGTGTCATTTCCATCTTTATGTTTATGCAGGGAAAATCAGACATTGGGAAAATAGCAGTATTTCCAAATTCTTTCTGAAAACTGTGGAGACAAAATACACGCAGTCACCCTCCAAGTTTTTCCCCATCATAATCAAAGGAATGACCTGCAGCATTTTATTACCTGCAGTCATGCACACCACGAGAATGAAATTTTTGTCTTTTTTCTGCAAGGAAGCTCATTTGAAAAAGGAAAGAAGCTCATCCATACCAAAAAAGAAAGATCAAAAGGAACAATAAGCTCAGATTCATCTTGTCGTTCTAACCTTCACCATAGAGATTAGAATTACATTTGGCAGTGTTTGAGCTGCAGGGTTCACCCATAATTAGTTGTGCAAAGCTAAATAGTAAGTAGCATACCTGGATCTCCAACCCAGAGCTTTCTGATTCAAACTGTGTTCAACCTTTTAATCCTTGAAGTATATATTGGTCTTCCAAGGTCTGAAGTATGTCACAAATTAGCATGGTGGAACTTCTTAGAAAAACTATTGTAATTAATAGAAAATAGGTTTAAACATTATTATGTTATAGCAAATAAAGTCCTAATACAAAGCAAAACAGACATTCCTTGTTGAAATGAGATATTTCGAGGTCAGGCTTCCTTGGGCTTTATCACTAGACACTCCAGGAAGATATATCCAGTTATTCTTTCTGTTGTCAGCTTTATTTTGTAGGGTTACCCCAAGAGAAATGTTTACAAAGGTTGGATTAGATGGTGTTTGCATCTGTCCAGCTTTGAAATTTTAAAGTTTCTCCATAAATCTTACAACACTTCCTGTTTCAGATGACACAAAACAGTTCATTAAATAGTTCATTAGAAAGATTACAGTTGCATACAGTAGGAATGGGAGTCACGAAGTCCAATCCAAAAACTTCCCTGAGTCCTTACAGTGGCTCCAAAGTATTCCAACAGAATTCTGGATCACCAGACCAATTTGAGAGCTACTGAGGGGAGTTTGTTGCTATTGTAGCCTTGGATCTACTACATACTGTTATTTATTTAAAGCAAAGTCTTTAGCCAATGAGTACCTCATGTACCTCCCGCCACCTGTACACCCTCTCCATTACCATATTTTCCCTATCAGAAAATATAAAATGCTTTACAAACATAAGTTTTACAAAGAAGTATGGTCTAGAACAAGAACTGTCTGCAATTTACACATCTGTTTCTACCCATATAAAGTTGAACATTTCCTAACAGGTTTGTGAGATTTCAACACGGCGACATTTTGATTTCTGGCTCTGTGCTCTGCACGTTTATCCCAGCTCATTTAGTTGTATGAAGGAATGAGCCTTGTAGGCAGAGCTATTGCATTTTTCTTTTCAGTGTAGCAAGCTGTTGCCCATTCCTAATGTGTCTCCAAACCTTTGATTCTTCCACTCCTCCTAATGAGAGCATAGCACAGCAGTTCCCCTCACTGGTACCCTTTGTGCTCAGAATACCAAGGGGTATTTGCTGGCCGATATTCCCACAGCCAGGAGAATACTCCTGTTCATACTCACTAGACATATTTTTGAGAACTATATGTTCAGGCAAGACTGCTGGCCTAAGAGGTGAAAGAAATTATCCACAGTCTGCCAAGTGGTGGACCCGGGGCACTTTGGGAAGCTTGAGGAGACAGATGGAAATGTCGGCAACACATTTTTGGAATGGTCTTCCTGGAAACAGCTCAGTGACCCCCAGAGTCACATCAAGCGCCTCTCTGTCTCCTGGGTCCTCGCTACTGAGGTGATGATTTGCAACGAAGAAAGACGTTAAAACACAGAGTATCTGAATTAGGTACAAAAGCCCAGGAAATACTTAGAAGTCGCATTCAGTTTGCTTCCACTGCTGTCTGAAAATATTGCAAAACCTGGGCCTCAAGGGTGTAAAACCCCACACTGTAGAGGGTCTCATCCTCCACGTGTGGGAAGTAATCTAAATTCTCTGGTGGAAATAACTTCCCTTATCAATAATGTACCAATAGTTTTCAAGATAGCCTATGAGAGCTTGGTCAGAATAATAAAATCATTATCTAGTCCTTTTATTTTGAGTACAGCAAATTTGGCAGTGTTTAGAAGGAAATATGAAAGTAAAAATGAGTATTAATAAGCAGGCAATGAAAAACTGAGTAAGCGGAATTGTCAAAAATAACCCACTTATAAATTTTCACTTTTTCAGCCAGTCCTGATAGCACATGCAATAGTCCCGGATACTTGGGAGGCTGAGGTGGGACAGTCTGTTGATCCCATGAGTTTGAAAGCAGCCTGGGCAGTATAGTGAGAGCCCAGTTAGTTAGTTAAGTGATTAGTGCCTGTATGTTTGCTTTGAAACAATTAAAAACAGCACTGAAGCTCTTTAACATTTTCCAGTGTTTAGATTTATGCCTCATAGAGTCAGGACCCAATTAGTGAAGGAAAGAATGAATGTCCTTGGCCTAGAGTTGCTGTGATGGGGATGACTTTTGCTTTGGTTTGAGTTTATGCTTCCTGCCCCGCTGTGTGCCCGGCTTTGTTTTCCTGAGTTTGCACGAAGGATTCAGGGAGCACTTGCCATCCTAACGTGCGCCTTCCTATTCTGGCAGCGATTTGACATGCCTCATGACATTGTCGCATCTGAAGACGGGACTGTGTACATTGGAGATGCTCACACCAACACTGTGTGGAAGTTCACCTTGACTGAAAGTATGTTTTCACAGTATCTTCGCCCACTTTTCCCCTCTGTTTTACTACTTGAAAACATGTGAAACTAAAACATTTGCATTACCTTCTCTTATTTTAATGGGGGAAGTAAGAAATAGAGACTGAGGCAGTAGTGAAAAGGTCTATTTGGTTTCTACTTCAGGGATTAAATAGCTTTTTAAAAAGTGGAGAGAGCTAGGTACAGCAGCACATGCCTATAATCTCAGCTACTCGGGACGCCGAGGCAGGAGGATGACACATGTGAGCTCAACATAAAAGTTTAATGATAGTAATAATAAGTAAAAAGGCCTGGGGATGTAGCTCAGTGTGAAAGCTCTGGGTTCAGTCCCTAGTACCGCACAGGAAAACAAAACAAAACGGAACAAAAATGGAGAGAAACACTTTTATTCCTCTGGCAGTTATGCCCTTGTTTCCACAGATATTCCACGGGAAACTCTTGATGCCTGAGGTAATATCTGTTACATTAAAAGCCAATGTTAATTTCAGCTTAGCTCCAGAAGGAAGAGAGGGCTTTGGCATGGCGGAGAGCAGAATCATTTCCAGGATGCATCTTGCCCCACATGGCTCTTTAGCTCTTGGTAGCTGCTGAGCATTTGGGGATGCCAATATCTGTGTCAGAAGCTGATTAATCCAGACAGGAAGCACTTTGCACTTTCCGTGCTGGCGTTCGCTCCTCAAGTACTGAATTACTTTATTTTCATGTAACTCGGAATTTTGTCTGGGGACAGATTTGCTCTTATCTAGTTTTGGAATTTCTAATTGCAATTTGGATATAATTTTTGAGATGTAAAAAGTGTAATACCTCGCCCTTGATTTCAGGCTAAAAGCCACAAGTTTTTAAAATTGAAGTAAATATTAGTTGGCCACAAACTTCTATATCCAGAGATTTTTTTTTAATGTGGCTCTATCTAAACAATAACAGAAAGTGGACATAAGGAAAAGAACTGGGTGTGTAGGAAAGAAATATTAAGTATAACCAGAAAGATACGATAAGGAGGAAAGCATAATATAAAAACGTAAACTCAGGAGTCTGAAATCTCTAATCAGACACAATTTACAGGGAGCCCAAATTGGGCCTGCTATCATCAGAATGGTCTTTTGAGTAACTCACTATTTGGTAAGAAGGACCCAGCTGCAGTAGAGTGTACACAGGTGCCTGTGGGCTGTTTGACCAGACAGGTAGCTTTACATCCCCTTGAAAATGTTCCTTTCACTATTTGTGGCCTCAGAAAAGATCCTAAAGGTGTGAGCTGGCCTCCCACCAAAGAAAGATAGGTGGGTAAGCCCCAACCGAACTGCACAACTTAACTCCAAGATATTTAGAAAAACAAAAAGAATTTAAAAGATGGAAAGGACTTCAGTAAATACAGCAAATCACTTCCTTTTTCAGATAGGAATGTGACTCTTGAACTGACCGAGATTTCAGTCTAAGACATTTCTACTACCCAGTGGGTGATGCTCCACAAAGATGCCTATCTGAATTACTTGGGTCATTGGTCACTTTCTTACCACTGGGTCACAATACCCAATAGCTACAATTTAAAGAAGTTTAATTTGGCTCACAATTCAAAGGATTCAGTCCATGGTTGGCTGACTTCAAGGCAGAAACATCATGGTGCAAGGGCATGGCAGGGCAGAGACTCTTAGTTCATGGTGGCCAGGAAGTGGGGCAGGGGAACAGCCCCAGAGAGGAAGTGGTGAGGTACCTGACGTATACTGCCCACCATCATGCCTCCATGAGCCACTCACATGCCCAGAAGTGTGACTAATCTCCTTGGTGTTCCTTAATCAGTCAAGGTGGCATACCAGGATTAGCAGTCATACCTGGGGAGGATTTTCAGAATACTCATAACCAGTCCTCTCAAGACCTATGAAAAGAAAAGGAATGACAATGTGTGGTTTGGAAAGTCTTCCCAAGTATGTTTGAAAGCACTTCATTGTAGCATACAACTTCAAAATTAAAGAACCCTTTGCATAACCCACCACATAGTAAATCTGGAAAATAGTGTCTCTGGCACTGTAAGACTGGCATTGGAGACAAAACAAGTGTCTTGTGTGTATCTGCATTCTAATATTTAGTCAAGTCCCTTATGTCGGCTCCAGTACAGGTGACTCACTGAGGCAAAACTGGTAGTCAGTCTAAGACACTGCTGTGGAAAAACAGAACTATTTGATATTTCAGAACCAATATGGTATTATAAACTCTAAAAGGAAAAGCTCATTAATAAACTTCTTAGAAACATTTCATCTTTCTCTGGCAGATTTTATCCCGGATTCCTACAGCTGATCCCCAATGAATAGTTTGTGTTTAACTATTTCTTAAAAGGATGCATTTGAGGAACTAGGAAATACTTTGAACTATTTCCTTGCAGTTTAATTTTTGTTTATGAATCCTCTGCCTACTCCTATGTCTTCAAGATTTCTGCCTACTTGCACTTCCAGTAGACTTAGTGTTTCTTTTTAAATAAATCTTTGATCATTTTGACTTCAGTTTAGTGCACGGTAATATACGTGGGGCTAATTTTAGTTTTTGGCTGTATCGTTTTCACTGGATTTTAAACTTTTTATTCTCTTTAAAATAAAAGAATAAATAAAGGAAATACTTTCTATTGAATAAGGCTAATGTCAAAGCTAGGTTCTCATATGTTCTTTGTGAGAATTCTGATTTCCTCCTTACTGCACTTCGTTACAGAAATGGAACATCGATCAGTTAAAAAGGCCGGCATTGACGTCCAGGAAATCAAAGGTTGGTCAGATTCTCTTGTTACCAAGGCTCTTTGTGGTGAATTATTTTATGGCTTTTGGTTACAACTTAAAGAATTACCGATCTAAAAATACAATCTGGTAAATCTTCCCTGACTTCTCTGTATGCTGAACCTTTAAACCTGCATGTTGCCACTGGTTTTTTTTTTTATTTTTTCTGATATGTGGAGTAATCATAAGGATCTCAAATCGCTGATTTCAAGGGATGAAAAGTGATTGAGGATATAAGAAATCTATCACTTGTAAGCCACACCCATTGAGAGAGGAAAAAAAATCAGCCGATCACTTTTAGAAGTATTTAACCTCAAGCAAGCAGGAAAATGCTGTGCAGTGTAATGGGAAAGGCCTTTTCTTAATGGACTTTAATGTAAAAGATTGAAAAATAGCTTTAGTGAGTTAATGCCATTGGGATGTAGAAAAAATTAGCTGTTCCCTAAGCTCCTATCCTAGTACTGCTCATCTCCCAAGATTTATTGAGGGCTTCTATAAGAAAGACAGGATAATAGATCTAAGAGAAATGGAACTCTTCCTAACCTCAAGACATTATAACCAACATAAAACATGAGAGGGGTAATACACACATACATATGTCTGTACGCAAATGAGTACATCACTGAGATGCAAAGTCAGGAATGGGAAATGAGGCTGAGCTACTGGTGATCCACCATTGGCTTCATTTACATCCCTGTCAAATTACTTTCTCCTCTTCCTAGAATCAGTTTACATTTCCACATTTTTTTACTGTCTTCAGGGTGTTGACAAGTCACTTATAGTTAGGAATTTACCTTGCTTCTCGTTAAGTATTCCTAATCTGTAAGGAACAAAGCTATTCTATTATTAGTTGTTTTACTAGTGATTTACCCAGATATTTAAATTTAACCCTAGGCTTACTCATTTTCCTTTCTCATGAAAGCAGGTTGAACAGAGATGAAAAGAAGCAAGAAGCATGAGAGAGTTTAGGTATTTAATGTAGGCAGATAAGAAAATATAGCAGGCTCGAGGTTGAAAGGGGTAAGATAATATTATAACAGAAATGAACACCAACTGCTTGGCATTTGGAGAGGTTCTGCCTAGGTGGCACTACTAAGTGGCATTTGTATCACACTCATGTAGAAAAGAAGATTCCAGATCTTGTTTTTATATCATTGCTACATGTGGAATTATCAATAAGCTCTGTTTGTCCTGAAAAAAGGATGCTAGAAAAGATATCGTTAATAATGCCTGTCATCTGCATAGTGCAGACAGTGGGCTACATAAAAATTTCCACGTTTAATCTTTACACCAACCGCGTGTTAGGCACTATTATGTCTACCCTATATATGAAAAAATTGGAGATCAAAAATTACTACTTAGATATTAAGTATTAGACCCACCGTTTTTATTTGTTTTTGTTTGTTTGTTTTTGAGGTCCAGGACATTGGACCCAGGGTCTTCACACTGAGCTACATCTCTACCTTTTTCTTTAAAAGACAGGATCTTGCTCTGTAGTTCAGGCTTGCCTTGAGTTCACTATGTTGCCCAACTAGCCTCAAACTTGCCATGATCCTCCAGCCTCAACCTCCTAAGCGCTGGGGTTTTTTCTCAGCTTTTTAAAGACATGTTTTAAAAAAAATTTTGAGACAGAATTTCACCAAGTCAATGAATTGTCCAGACTGAGCTAGAACTTGCCATCCTCCTGCCTCAATCTCCTAGAGTCCAGGGCTTATGGGTTTGAGTCATACGCCCATCTCAGAGCCAGGTTTTACATCTGTTTGCCATGGAACGCTGTACTCTTAGCCACAACTGCAGTACTCCTGAGGAGAGACAGAGCCAGCCAGTTCACTCACTATAAATTCTTCCTAGAAATACAGGTTGGAAATGGTTGTGCTTTACTCTGAGATCTCTAGGATCTCAAAGTGCTGTCAAACTATTTCTGCTTCCATAGATCCCACCAAAAAATTCTCGATTGAGAACATCCCAACCATACTGACCTCTTCTTAGCTGGTCAGTGGAGGAAGAATAATATTCTCCTGAGGGCCATTTACTCTTTCCCCAGTGCACACCACTGAGTCCATTAGGCCAGAAAACCTTCCTTTTGCGTGTCCAAGCCCAGCCATTCTGATAATAAATTTTACTGAACTGTCTTGCCATAATAGGCCAGTTTTAGTAGGAATACTCCACTCAAATGTAGTTATTCTATTCATCTATGAGCCTTTACAGCTCATTAAATCTTTTTCTCTAAGATTATGTTCTAAATCATACATTTCTGGATCTTATCTTTTATGAAAATTATGAAGCTTAATTTAAACTAATCCTTAAAACAGGGGGAGAAACCCCATACCAGAGCTAACACCCCTATGATGCATGTTCATTTAAAATCTGCCTCCGATGACACTTATTTCTCTTGTAATTTGTCCCATCACTGATCAATAATAACAGGGTTTTGAATCCCTGGTCCTCAGAAATTTGCAGGAATAAAAGAATTTGGGATTACAAAGCCTTAAACTTAGGAAAGGGATTTAAATTTTCAAATAAGTTAATAGAGATAGAGCAGTGATCCCACCAAAAGCAGAGATTCCAGGTACCCCATCTCCAAATAAAAAATGATGATCATGACTCAGTTTCAAGAAAATTAAAACAGAAAGCTCCCTGGGATAATTAGCTTCTTCTGCTTATGGAGAGCAACACATTATAGGGAAGCATGCTGCATTAAAAGACAAAGAGTGATCTCATTTGTCATCCATATTTTCCATGTCTTCCAAACTGCTGATCACAGCATGCCATCTAAAATCCTCAACCCGCAGCTGTGTGTGTGATGAAGTCCATAGTGACTGCTGTGTTGATGTACAAGAATGACCCTCCTCTCTGGTCCCGGTCATTCTGGTTCCTTCAGAGAGATACGCACAGGTTTTTATGTGTGTGGTCACACAGGGATGCCTATCCCTTTCTATGTGCATTGCTTTAAAGAAAAAACTTTTCATACATCAGCTTGTCAAAATCATGTTTATTTCCAAATATCTGTAGAGATGGTATAAGAGCTTATAATACTGTCAGATTTTACGACATTTTTGTTCTACACAAAATTCGCCCGTCATCTCATATGATAGAAACGCAGCATGCTCAGTACCCTTTAATCTCCCAGAAAGCCCATGTCCTGGATAACGACAGAGTGCCTACTGTCACCCTTCATTCATCAGGAATATTCCACGCTAATGGAATTTTTTAAATAAAAGATTTAGGATACAGACTGAATGTGGTGTGATTTGAGTCATTTGTGTATTGAGTGGCATTCTTAGATTCTTAAATGATAACTGTTGTTTTAAGCTTTTTACTCTCCCTAGAAAAGACTCTTAAAAAGCAGAAATGCTGCTTTTTGAAGAATAAGAATTCCTGTGTTAGCCTAGTTTTAACCAAATAAAGAGCACCTTTAAATCTTAAACATACTTCAGCTTGTTCCGAAAGTGAGAATGTTCAAGTATTTTTAGTAGAGGACCCTCAAAGTACAAGAAGTAGTGTGGAAAACAAGAATTTCCAAAGTGGGTGTGTATCTTAGCAGGTTCATTGTCTTACCCATCACACTTTCCTCTATGAGTGTCAAACCGATTCTTTTAGTCTGTCACCTACAGCACCTACAGTCACTTCTATTTAAGAGAGCTCAGTCCAGACTCTGCCTTACCAAAGAAACCAGCTGAAGTGGCACAATCATGGCATTAGGCACATATAACCCCATGAAATACCTGGTAAAACATACTAGGTAATTGCTTAGTAATATTAACCTTTAAATAGAAACAGAATTCTTCCAAAATGAGCAGTTCTTGAATAGCAAGCTACATGTCTGGCTTGTGTCTTCTGAATTCCGTGACCTCTTCTATTGTTTCTGTCTCCTTAAACTTAAATAAGTTTAAATATAGAGCATTTTGTATACCTCTTCTATAGTAACAAAGAAAAAGATGAAAATAATGATCAGAGAGACCAGGAATCACATTTATACTCTATTTAGAAATTGAGACTTAGGTTACATTTGAGCCATCTTCAATTTGCAAACCAATCCTTTTCCATCCGTCCCCAGCAAGTTTTCAAAGCTGTGAGAATGGATTTAAAACACAGTTGTGGTCTCCTCTTTTCTACAGTGTGGGGAAGGAAATCAGAACTTTGAGGCCATCTGCAAAATGCTAACAATAACAGTGCCTGTTCACAGGTTTGGTGTGAAGGTGAAAGGAAAGCGATACCTGACAGTACGAATGCTCAAAAGATGAATCAAGACCTCAGTAGAGACTGGTTCAGAACATTGAGACGATATATTTTACCTGCCAATTGTTTGTACCAGAAATAGTATTTATAATATCTTAACTAATTTGAGAAACATTTCCTTGGAAGAAGACACGATTAAACTAAACGTACACATACTGAACATTAACCACAGATTTTCTAGAATGTGTTGTACCATCTAGCCTTGCCCTTTTGGCAGAATCTTCATGAGACTTGTCTTAGTTACTGTTTCCTTGCTAAGACAAAATACCTGACCCCCAGGGTTAAAGGAGTAAAGGTTTATTTCACTCACAGATTGTAGAGGGTTCAGTCCATAGTCACCTTGCTCTAAGGCAGGGTGGTATGGCAGAGAGGTATCACAGAGGAGAAATGGTCCATGATGTGGCAGGGTAGGCAGGAGGCAGCAGCAGCAGCAGCCAGCCTGCCTTCCTCTCTATCTTTACATTCCATCCAAGTTATAAGCCTATTGCTTAGTGATGCCCACACTCATGTGGGGTTTCCATTATCCACCTCTAGAACAATGCTAAACCCAATTAGTGGACTAATTTAGTGCCAAACACCTCACTCCTCATATCACACAGACACAGCCATCAATGAGTGTGTGAGGCTTTGTGGAGACATCCAGATATAAGCCCTAACAAGACTTTATCATGCCCTCTATATTTTAGGGAGGAAGGATATGCCAGGAAATTGAAATTCCAGAGATCTTGTGAGTCTCTTGGCTAACATGGTTATAACCTCTAGCCTGGACAATTTTTGTTATCAGCCTTTGCACACAGTGGTTTCTTTACACACACATGTGCTTCGTAGAGGCAAGAATGTCTCAAGGTCCAATCTCATTTTCCAGTCAGTAGTTATTAAGATCCCTGATGTAGCTTGCATTGTTTTATTACATCAGCTTCTCAAATCATACTTTAGGCCAGATACCAATCCAGGACCTCCCAATGTAACAGACTATTGTATAAGTTACTTCTATCACCAGCAAAAGGATATATATTGCATTTTTGTGTAATTACATTTTGCTGAGAGCTATGTAAAATAAACTGGACTAAAGTTCTTCTTTTCTCTTTGTAACCCAACAGTTAATGTGTGTAATTATGCATGTGAAGTATCAAACATTCACTGAACACAAGAGACATTCATAAACCACATTTATAAGGAAATGAGTACTTATTAAGCTCCTTCTTTCTGACACACATTTACATACAGCATTTGTATGCAGAAGATCTTATTATCAGGGTTTCACAAATGAATTACTAAGTCCCAGATAATTTAAGTAACTTGCCCAAAGTTATACAGCTAGTTCACAGAAGAAATGGGTATTGGAGCTTAGGTTTGATCCCAGTATGCATGCCAACTTTTTCCCTTACACATTGTTGCCTGTGAGTTTAACTTTGGAAAAATGTGAAAGAAGGACATATATTTTGCAGAGTTATAGCTAAAGAGGGAATTAAAGATAGGAACAATGAAAACCATTTTGCAGGTAAAAAGATCATTCAGTGGAAGTAACTAATCTCTGTATCTTCTGCCAGCTTCAGTGCCAGGCACTGAAGCATAAAGCCCACATCCACTAGACTCAACAAGTTCTCTGTGAACAAGTATTGCTTTGCCTGGGCAGGGGCGGGTGAGAGGGCTTTGGAATCTTTGAGTCCGTTGAATATTGTGCACTCTTCTTTCCCTGAAGAAGCCGAGGCAGTTGAAACCAAAATGGAGAACAAACCCACCTCCTCAGAATTGCAGAAGATGCAAGAGAAACAAAAACTCATCAAAGAGCCGGGCTCGGGAGTGCCCGTTGTTCTCATTACAACCCTTCTGGTTATCCCGGTGGTTGTCCTGCTGGCCATTGCCATATTTATTCGGTGGAAAAAATCAAGGGCCTTTGGAGGCAAGTAAAGTGAGCCCCTTGCACTTGGAACCTGCCTTTGAAAAGTGTCTGGCCTAATTATCCTCAGGAGTTTCGTTGTGATTTTTTTCTGTGTCTTTACTGTTTTATTTGTTTTGACTGACCCTACCTTTTTTGATATTATTTTCTATGTTTTACATATTGTGTATAATTAATATCACAATAGGAAAAATGTCTGGAGCCCCTGAGACTTAGATAGTTAAATTATAATACAACCTTAACTTCGCCTATTAGCAGTTGGCATTAAGTGTAAGTTAACTGGCATAAGTTAATATCTTCATATAAGACTGTGTGGGTAATAGAACCAGTATATATTAAGGAAAGGATCAGAGAAGAGAAGGATATTCCTGCTGTTGCTGATAGGCCTGGTCCTCAGAGTACTTGGGTCCGTTGTTTTGAGTTGTATTTTTTCCTCATCAGGCTGGCTGTAGTTCCTAGCTACATGACATTGGGCAAGTTACTTATTCTCCCTAAATCAGTTTCCTCATGGATAAACTGGAAATAAAATACATACTTCACTAGGTTGTGCAAATATTAAATGGAATAATATACATAATGCATTTACCAGAATACCTGGCACCCAGCAAGTTCTCAGTCCCACCAGTGACTGTGAGGAGTAATCACTGGTTATCGAGTCGTGAGATACTTGTCTCAAACCTCAGCTTTTTGCAAGAGACCACCTTTTTCTATCATAAACCACTTGGTAGTTTTTGAATAATTAAAATTTCACCCATGAGCTTTTCAACACTGAGCAAGGCACAGTGCAATGTTGGAGCTAGTATTTTATAACATTATTATCACAATCTAGAGCATAAGAGCTGAGTTTCTTTCAAGACAATCCAAGTAAATAAACAATTGAGCCAATGCATGTTTCCCACCCCTCAGTAGCGGTCCCTCAGCTATGTCCCAGGTTCTCAGGCAAGAGTCTACAGCGGCGCCTAGGAAGGAATCTGAGGACCAGCATGGGAGGCAGCATTTGATCAAGAAACAGCACCTGATCCTATTTCAGTTCAAGTCAGCCGTGGAAGGGATTCAGTGCCCATGGAAAGACCCTGACACTGAAAAATACACACAAAAAAACAGAGAACTCAATTTAATAAGTTATGAAAGGAAACTTTTCCTTGGACTTTCTTTCACTGTTTATCAGGAGCCATAAATATTTGCAAAACTACAGTTAACTCCTCCCAGAAAGGACTTCCACTGAGACAAGATTATGGCTGTGGAACTGTCATAAAAACAGAGGTGATTAACAATAATTATTATCTCCATGGAGTTAAAAGTTTCAAGAGAGCAAGGATTCTGTATGCATCGTTTACTGATATGTCCTTACTGCAAATAAAAGTCCTGGGCACTCAGGGTTCAGTAAATAGTTGCTAAGAGAAGGAATGAATAGACGAATGGAGTTGAAGGATACGTCATATCATGAAAAATGACATATCAAAGCTAACATGGAGATTGGTAAGTGTGGCAATAAATACACAGAATATTAAGAGCACACCGGGTTTGAGGACAGATGGCAAGCGTGATACCCAGCCCAACGCAGAAGAGAGGGTGACACGCACAGTTGGGTAGTGCTCCCTTCATAGAAGTCTGTCGGGAAGATCAAACCACATGCAATCATTTTCATCCACATTTTATTAAGAAAAACTTCTTTGGGTTCAGTTTATTGCCTTGAATTCTAAAAGTAGATCAGCAGCCTCTCACTTTGGTTCCGCACTGGTGCACGCGAAGTCTTATCTGCATAGGTTTGTAGAAACCCTTGCAAAGGACCTTCGCTGCTCTGGCACACCTGGCGTGTCTTACACCCATGTCCCATGCCAGATGCTGAGCCGGACTGACGGGACGGACACAGCTGAGGGAGGGGCTGTTTCTATCTTTGCAGAACTGACAGTGAGTTTTGGCTTCCCGGCAGTTGCCGATCTCTCGTCCATCCTTGCCTGTTTCACCCCACATCTCTTCTCTCTCTCCCCTGCTGTTTAGTAACCATCTCCAGAACACTGCCTCCCCTTGCGGTGAGAGACTTAAGAGCAGCACCCTGAGCCTAGCTGCCCTCACCGTAGCCCTTGAGAGAGCGATGGTAGCAAAAGAAAAAGTGCAGGGAGATGTCCGTCCAAGAAAAAGGGGAGCCCTGCAGGAGAGCTGTCTCCCCACAAGAGGGCTGATTCTTCATGAACATGGGAGCCTTATGGGGAGCTGTCAGATCACCGTGTACGCTCGGAAAACACTCAAGATTTCATACTGTAAAAGGGAACGGTGTGCGTGGCCCCAGGGCTCCTTCAAACAGGGTGCCTACTGTTCTTGACAGAGTAGAGCCCCACACAGGCATTCCTAAACTGTCGTAAGCAGAGTTTCCAGTTTTTCACACACGATTAATACTATCCTAACATGAATAGTTAAAATTTATCAAGCATTTACTGTATAAGTACCAGGCACTGCCCTAAGCACATCACATGCAGGGATAGATATTGTCAGTGACCCCTCTTTCCTCAGAGAAGACAAGGCTCAGGGAATTTTTCCAGACTTCATAGTGAGAGACACAGGCAGAGTAAAGCCATTACATGTCTCAATCTGTACACGTCTCAGGCCCTGCTTGCTTTCAATACTGTATTGCCTTATTTTTCCTTAGAATTGCATGTAGACAAGAGCCAAGCCTCCTTAATCATTTATGAACCCTTGATTTAATGTTGAAAGTTGAGTCCATGGGTGGAAAGGGATGATTAGGACTTATTTTCAAAAGTGCCTTTTATTTGTTTTGTTTTAGCAGATTCTGAACACAAACTCGAGGCAAGTTCAGCACGAGTGCTGGGAAGATTTAGAGGTATGCCTGTGACCTTTCAGAATTCTTTGTGTTTGGTTCAAAGTCAACAGGCTCATGTCTTTTAAAGAGCAAGGAGATCTTTCACATTTCTCCTCTGAAAATGAAACACCTGGGTTGCAGCACAGCATCCCCCCAGTGTAAACGCAGAATGCAGACCATAAAGTAAATCCAGTATGTGGCTCTGGCAGCAAATTTCCTTGCTTTATTTTTTCCACCTTGCCATTCTCTGTCATCCAGTTCTCTTCCCCTGCCTCTTATCTGCGTTCATTTGTCTTCTGTACACTTTCTGTCAGTGCTGCCAGCATGTTGGCTTGTCACAGTGAAAATGGTCTTTGCATAGGTCACTGAAATGAAGAGCTGCTGCAGGGATGCCAATTCCAGGAAGCCAGGGCAAGCAGAGGTGAAAAGTAAATCTGAAATATTTCCTACAGAAACGCACAGCCCTTACTGGGTTCCATCCCCAGCCCTGCAGAAAGTGCTAAAAATACATCAGTAAAATGACGAGTCCTATGGAGGAAAGGGACATAGTCTTGAGGAAAGGGAGAGTAAATTTGTTCTTTATTTTACATAAATCTGTGGAGTTAGATGAGCCAGCCTCTGTAGAATAAGTCTCTGTCATGCTTCCTTTATCTGTCATTCCCCAACCCCAACTTGTGACTCTGTTGACCACTTACAAATTTATGAGAAAACTGAGATTCAACTGGGTAAACTTCATTTTTTTGTGGTTTGCTTCCTTCAGGAAAGGGAAGTGGAGGTTTAAACCTTGGCAATTTCTTTGCAAGCCGTAAGGGCTACAGCCGGAAAGGGTTTGATCGCCTTAGCACTGAGGGCAGTGACCACGAGAAAGATGAGGGCGACGGGAGTGAATCCGAAGAGGAGTATTCGGCACCTCTGCCCACCCCGGCACCTTCGGCCTCCTGAAAACTGAGCTTTGATCGAGTTTGAGTGAGATTTCTCAAGAATGCCAGATTCTTTTCCCTTCAGCACGTTTAAAATTTTGTGCATTTAATTGTAAACTGTACTAGTCTGTGTGGGACAGTACACATTTTATTTACTTTATTTTGGTTAAGTTGGCTTCTGTTTCTAGTTAAGGAATTTCTTAAAACTCCATAAGAGTGCCATTGCCTTTACACGAACATAGTAGAGAAGTCATCCTCCTCTTCCATCCTAGTACTAAGGTAACGATGGAAGGTTTGCTCCTTTCCATGTTTGAGACTTTTTTGTGGATGTAAATAACCCATATTCTCTGCTTGAACACGGTGTTTCCCCAATAGTACTCCCATTGCCAGTGTCTTTCTTTGGTGCCTTTCCTGTTCAGCATTCTAAGCCTGTGGCAGTAAAGAAAAAACTTTGCGCTACACGACGACAAAGCTGCTAAATCTCCTATTTTTTTAAAATCACTAACATTATATTGCAATGAGAGAAAGAAAAAAGTCTCTATTTAAATTCTTTTTTAATTTCCTTTTCAGTTGATGTGTTTCTGGGATGTCTTATTTTTAGATGGTTACACTGTTAGAACACTATTTTCCGAATCTGAATGTAATTTGTGTAATAAAGTGTTTTCAGAGCATTAGCTGTCAGAGTGTCTTTTGCAATTTCTGCCTATTTTCAGGGTTTGTATACAACTTTTGTAAAAATTACACGAACCGCAGATATGGTAAAACTTGCTCAATGTCTTGAACCAAAAGAAATATGTTGTACTGTTTAAAATTTAGAAGTTTTAAATAACTAATGTAAATTAAAAGTGAATCTAAACACCCATGCACATGTAGAAAACCAGGCTTTCTTTGAAAGTTCATGGAGGACTTTTGCCTGTAGTGTTTCACCCAGAACTACTTTAATAAATATGATCCTAGATAAGAGGAAAACTGTGTCTTAAATTACATACGTAAATTAACCCATCAGTGTAGATTACAAGGAATAGTTTCCCTTTAAATGAAACTATTCCAAATTCCTATATATCTATATGATGCAGTGGCAGTATCCAAAATTGACTACAGATTACATTTAAGACACCTTTTTCATGATCCATCAATGCAAGTTCATAAAAACCTGACTGCTTTCCATTTTGCAATGATTGGACTCTAGAACCCTGTCTTCAGAGTGACTGTTTGCATTACAAATACTAGTTGGAATATTAGAGATTTCACTGACTAATCCTGAAAGCAATGCATGGTACTTTATAGAAAAATTACATTAGAATATCTTCTAGAAGAAAGGAATATTTTCTAGGAGAAAAAATTAATATTATTACATTAATAACATGTAAGGTTATTTTAAATCTAATTTAGTATAAACTTTTCCCTCATACTTGTTACCTAAGACAATCTGAAATCTTGTCACTTTCTATGTGCTTTACTTCAGGCTTCTGTTAAAGCTTAATTTAGGAATCATTCCCAGGTGGAAGCTTCACTTTTTTATTCCTGTATCTTTTCTCCAATTAAAAAAAAGTTTTCCTTCCTCTGACCATTGCTTTATGCTCCTTGACAGCATTATTCTGATGTGTGGCTGCATACTTATTCTATCTTACAAATTTCTATTTCAGTGTAAGAATTAGTACACTGCAGTATGTTTTTTACTTCATCTTCAATGCTTTTCAGATTTTCTTACACTGAGAAAATTCATTGACTTACACCACAGTCACATTTTGTAGTGCAGTGTTGATCACTGTTTTCATTAGCTACACTTGTTTTTAATGGTATATGCACTTAAATCTCGTTCCTTTACAGTTCTACAGTGATTTCATAAGTGAAGGAAAAGATCAAAGTGCCAACATATCAAGAGGCAAGAAATAAAATGAGAACACAGACATGAAATGTTGATTTGAAAATAATTCCTATTACACCTGCTAGTGGAGAACAAGCTTAGCTTGAGACTTTATATTAGCTCATTAAGTAAAACTTGATTCTTTATATAATTCATGAGTGCATTAAACTTTTAGTATTTCTAATATTGAGGTCAGAAAAATTAGCTCTCAAGTGTTTTCTAAAACATAGTGCCATGTTGTGTAATTAAAGTCCTCAACAATAGATCTGGAGCAGACAGCTGCATTTTATAGGCCTATTCTTGCATGTCTTTTAATGTAAGCCCATGACAGGGAAGACTTCGAAAGAGAAAGTCTGCTAGGACATTACACTCCTGTCCTAATACACAGCCCTTTCTCTGTTCATCTGGTTGAATTAAAGGTGATAGGCTAGAAATAAGAGACCTAAATTCAGGCAGCCTTAACCACTGATGATAGTTCTTAGCTCAGTGTCACATACTGAGTCAGAGATTGTACAACATGGGGAGAGGCTCAGAGGAGTGGATCTCAGGCCTGACTTGCAGTAGAATCACTTGGGAAACTTAAAGGAAAACACTTTGGTCTTTCTCACAGGCAGTCTTGACTTACATTAGTTGGTAGTAGGAGACAGGTATACGTCCTGTCTTTCAATTTCTCCTGGTGTACAGCTGGAGCTAGAAGCCGCTGTCTCTGAGAATGGCTGTTCTACTGTGCAAAGTGTGGTAAGTGCACGGTTAGTTTATAAATATTCGGGAAAGGGCGATGGGATCTAATGTATTTGATATGACTAAGTACCAAGGGCTCAATACCTGAATTGCTCAGGGTGTTAAATTAAATACTTAAAATGCACATCACTGACATTAAAAATGTAAAGGAAAACAGCCATACATTCAATTTCATATTAAATTATCCAGGGTATATACTTTGAAGAAATTTTAAAAGAATAAATTTATCACTTACTGAACTGGCTGAATTGTCATATGCATAAAATCTTTTGTTCAAAGCTTTCTTCCTTAAGTTATTAAATCAGTATATTCTGTTAAAAATTTCTATGCAGCCATAAACATTCACCCAGGTGCTCTGTAAATTAAATAAGACGGTGGCAGTGAAGTCGTAGACTTTGTATTAGAGTTTATGTCCAATAGTCACCATGGTACTTCAAAGCTGATGTAGGTCAACATTGACATAGTCTATATCAAAACTTCTCAAACTTCACGATAGCTAAGAATCAGTTGGGAGTCCTTGTTTTAAGAGAGCCAAGCAGGTCCCATTCCCACAGTTTACGACTGACTATATGAGTAGGGCCATGACATCTGCACTTTTCTAAGAAAAGCACCACTAGTGATGTGAATGATCTTGTTCCCCAGAAACACAATCCTACAGAGAGCAGCAGAGCAAATCTGCCTGGCAAGCGCAAGGTCCCGAGTTTGATTCCCAGTACCAAAAAAAAAGCAGTATCAGGCAAAGAAAGCCATATCCTCAAATACATGATCTCTGTAGAGTGATAAATTGAGAAGTCATCTACCCCAGTGCTTCGGACTCAGATCACAAAAAGCAAAACAAGACTAAAATGAAATTAACAACCACCAGATGCCTGCTATCTATATGGCTGGAACATAGCAGCTTCTTCCTCTGGTCCTCCCACACTGACTATTCCACCGGATAATATGACCTAGGTGCATGGAAGGTCACTAGGGGTCTCCCGAGAACCTCTCCAAAATGTTAAAAAGAAATGCAAGTTAGATTTTCAACAATATGCCGTGCTAGATTTACTTTTCAAAATTTTTGCATCACATTTACGGGCAAAAGTAGATCTAATTTTGTACATTTTCTAGTATTGTGATTTAATTAAGGACACTTATTCATTCTAGAGAATGGGTCGGTGATAGTAAATGTGACTCCCCGATTCAGCCATGAAATTTTTGAAGCATCAAAGCACAAAGATGCCAATCATATATGCAGATCAGAGGCACAAAACAAACACATGTAATTTCTGTGATTCAAAATTCAGAACACACTGTACCGTCACAAAGAAGATGTTTACCAATGAATACCTGATAATAAAGTACTCCTCTTGAAATATACAACATAAGGGTGTCATGAAAACAAGCCAGACTAAAACTCTTCTCATATCTGAATGAAAGTGCATTTTCCCACATGAAAGCTCTTAAAATAAATACATTGGTCACTTGAGAACACTGGTACATTTCATCTACTACACTACTTAATTCTCCAGACCTTTCAAAAATTCTGAGTGGCAAACAGAAGGTAAGTTAAATCCTTTTTGATCCTGGCCCTGCTGTCCTCCTCCATTGCCAAAAAATGTTCACCAGATTCTTCCTGACATCATAGTCATGAGCTTCTGCTTTGTTTGCTTAGCAAGTACTTTGTTCTGTATCACTGTAAGAGACTCTAAAGTGCTGTGTGGCTATAAGGACCCAAAAGTAATGGTCCTTACAACTTGCTCCTACTTTTAGAAGGGAGATGGTGTTATCCGATAGCATGTCCCAATATTAGGTAATACTGAGTCTGGAAACAGCACTGGGTTAAGGTTAGAAAGGTCTGAAATCTCAAGTTCTAGATTTTCTGATTTTATATGTGATTGTACTTTTTGGGCTCTTTTAGTGACGAATTCCAACTCAATTCAAATAGATCAGAGAACAGTTCTTAGTGATAAGAACTAATAATGTTGACCATAATAGTAGGGAATGGATAATTTGTCAAGGGAAAGCATTATTACTAATTGAGTCACGTAACTGAACAGCCCAGAGTCTCAGGTTGTGCAGACAGGATTCTGCTCCCCTCCATCCCTAGGTCCCTTACCCTGTGTGGGGCTGGCTTTACGCGGGCGCCCCCGGGTGTGGTAATGAAAGAAAAGGGGCCAGGAGCTCTAGGTTTAAACACTGCCCGCATTAACTAAGCTTTTCTCTCTGAAGAGCTCCAGCACTTTACCTACCTGGCCTGATTGGATTAGTGCGGTGCTGGCTTAGCCAGGCTTCCACAGAGCCGGAGACTGAGTCCTGCCCCGAGGTAACCACACGCGGCTTTAGAAAGCAGAGATTGTGACAGTGTTGCTATAGTTGAATAAGAGATTCCAGGGAAGAAAACAATTGCCTATACTCAGTACTGCTCTATTAGAACCTTAACCACTTAACTGTAGTATTTCTCCTATTAAGTGTTTTACCGAAAAATCTATTTTTGGTATTACATTTAAAAGCGACATGGCAAGTCTCTCTGTTCATCTCTCTCTTATTTTAAACTACTACATATATATGGTATATATATGGTAGTTTAAATATATAAATTTATATATGTATGTGTGTGTGTGTGTGTGTGTGTGTATTCCCAGAATGTTGAATGCGAAAGTACTATAGACAAAGAATCAGGAACAGAGATTTTGAAGCCAAAATATTTTCTTCCTACCATGATTTCTATCCAATTGAGTTTGATGGAATCACATAATGCCCAGTCAAGAAAATAGATAATTGCCTTAGTTATAAAAAGATGAAACAATAAATTTTGTTGTCCTTAGTCCATTTGTTCTGAAATAAACATGTATATGTTTAAGTGTCTCTTTACTGGTCAAAATTTCAAAGTACTGATGTCCTGAAGACCATTACAACAAAAATACATATTCTCTTCAGCTAGTCTTACATTCAACAGTAGTTAGTAGTTTGCAATAGTTTTATTATCTCTTCCTTATAGACTTGAATATACACATAAACAACAGTGTTTACTTTTGCTGAATCGTTGGAAGATGAATTGTGTTTTGTGAAAGTTTTGTATAACACTTAATCTAAACAAGGCTAGAAAGAACTAATAAAGGCAGCAGAAGGGACTGAAACAGAAACTTACAGACACTGTAACTGTTACCCTAAATCCTGACACACATACAGCCTGAGAACTAGGGCATTCTTCAACATAACCACACAGCTAGTTACCACACCCAAGATATTTAACACTGTTTCTTTGTTACCACTCAATAAGTAGCCCTTATCCAAATCCAGAGTGTCCCCAGAAATACTCTCGGGAGCTTCGGATTTTTGGTTCAAAGCCTAATTAAGATTCACAAGGTGTATTTATTTGTCATATCTCCTTGGTCTCTTTTCAATTTAAGGAAGTCCTTTGCTATCTGTTTTATCCAATACAAGTATTTTTGAAGAGCGCAGACCAGTAGTCTTACAATACATTTCACGGGCTGGACTTACTGTGTCTTCTGATTAGGTTCGGGATTATGATGTTGCCTGCTTTCTGCTGCTTCCTATTAGGAGTTGCATAATGTCAGTTTGCCCCATTATAGATAATTCCAAATTTGATGAAGTGGTAATATCTGCCAACCAGGTATATAGCTTGGGGCACAGCGCCTGCCTGGCAAGTGTGAGGTTTTGAGTTCAATTCCCAGTACCAGAAAAAAAAAAATATCTGCCAAATCTCTATCGATCACCCAGGTTAGTCTTGAATTCATGAAGCTCAAGTGTTCCTCCTGCTTCAGCCTCCTCAGTGACTGATGCTACAGGCATGTGCCACCACCTCCGTCCTGAAACCATTGTTTTAAGGCAACTTCTAAGTATGACTTTCTATCATTTAGTCTTCATTTATCAGCTGACATTTTTCTGCAGGTGACTGAGAATCTTAAAAGAAATTGAGAGCATCTATTGAGAAGCATAAAATGGGCTGGGGATATAGCTCAGTGGAATAAGCACTTGCCTAGCAAGTGCAGGGTCCTGAGTTCGATCCCCAGTACCGCAAAAAAAAAAAAAAAAAAAAAA
>PVLD010025543.1:0-23579 GCA_004027595.1 Dinomys branickii
CATACAGGGGTGTATACAAACTGCCATGGTTGGAGGTGGGAAAGCACATATGCTCACAGCGGACCGCCCGGCTCCACCCTGTCGTCGTGCTATGGGTGGGGGCGGGTCCAGACCTTGTGGCTCCAGCATTACTGTTCCCCACCCCTTGCAGCTGGGCAATGGGTCTCCGAAGCTGAAGCTACGAATGCCGAAACGAGGGTGTGGGCCAGGGGTGTGCTTGGAGCGGCAACCTCCTCTCTCTCTATCTCGTCTCCCTCCAACTGCGCCATGTCAGATCTGCGATCCCCTCCTCTGGAGGAGGTTCTGCTTAGACTTTGCGAGGGTTTCACTTCCTATCTCAGATCCCTCCCGAGTTCAGGATATCCACCTCCCTCCTCTCTGTCCTTCACATGTTGCTATATTGCCATGTCTGAGTGGCATTCCTCCGGGAGGTTCTCTCTCCGCTGCCCAGCCGGTCACCATGGGTTCATATAACATTCATATATGCAAGCAGTATGGAGACACTCTTGTTGCTCGCATCAGTAGTCTGGGGTGAGCCTTAAAGCCTGTGGACTCGTCCCATTGCTGTCAGGAACAGGTGGTGATTGCGCAGGCCGCCCAGGCTCAAGGTGCTCACAGAGGGCGTTCAGGGTGAGAGCCGAAGCCCAGTAACTCTATTCATGCTTCCTGCTTGATGCTGGAGTGAGAAGGGCGTGGTGTCGTGTGAGCCACCTCCATCTGCAGCTCTCTCTTGCTGTTGTGCCCCAGTTCCCGTTTGTTCCTTGGCTGGATCCCTGGGAGTTGCTGTGGCTCTGATGTGGGTGCCGATGCACCCCACTGCTCCCCACTGGCAGCCGCCCACAGAGTGGAGAGGCAGGAGGCCACAGCCTCGAGGCAGGCATAGAGTAATTCTAAATTCTAACAATGCATTCTGATTTAATGAATAAAGGTTCCTCTTTAATCAACACAATTATTTTTATGCAAATAGAAGCTATTATAATACTTGAAAATAGTTTATTCTTTTAAGTTAGTTAAACATTTCCCTCTGAAATTTCTTTTATGTTATCCCTTAACAAAGGAATACCTTTCTAAATGCTTTGTGAGCCCTGTTCAGCCCTATTCATAATCTTTATTCATTAAGAAACTGAACCAACAGATCTTATTTAGTAGGATTTCATTATGTTCTTGCAAGCCCATGATATTTCAGTTTATTAAGATTTGTAGACTTTATGTAAAATCTTGTCTAGTTACATAGGAATATTGTCTCCATCTGATTTATGTACCTATATTTTACAAAATAAACTGATTAAGTGTATAGTTTTTTGAAAGGAGGTAAGTCTATAACACTATTTATAGAATTATGGAATTTGTGTTTTTATAAATTAGGAAAAAATACATTCGTATATAACTAAATATTTTTTAAAATCATGGTCTTTTACTTAGAGAATGCATCTTCTGATTTAATCTATAGCTTTTTCTTTCACATAATTAGCATCATAAGCACATGACATATACAAGAGAACTAATACTATAATGCAGGCATATAGTAGAATTATAAACTGCTGTAAAGTGAGGACTGTGTTTTGCATTATTAGATAATTAAAATGGAACAATTAAGTATTATAAGTTATGAATTATGTGATACAAAGAATGAGTAGAGTAGTAGTTGAAAAAGTTAAAAGATAAGCAAAGTTTCATTTAGTCTTGTTTCGTAACTTTCAATTATGTTAGTAACTCATTCAAAAATACTACTTAGGGGTGGTAGCACACACCTGTAATCTCAGCATTTAGGAGGCTGAAACAGGTGCATCACAAGTTTAAATTCTGCTTGGGAATTTAACAACTTAAAGGTCAGCCTGGACTACATAAGAAGACCCTCTCTCAACCCTGCCCTCCTCACACTGACCCCAAAATTGTTTGAGCTGGACCTGTCATAGTAACTAGACAAACTCTTTTCAAAGATTTTATAATGTAATAGTAAGTATACACAAGTAAACATATGATTAAAATAATATGATAAGTACTGTTTTAGAGCATCAACATGATATTTTAATATTGATAAATATGACAAGCAAATATTTTTATTTCCATGTCAATTACTGATAAGATCAAATACATTTTCATGTGTTTGTTTAATTTTTTTTCTTTTCATTTCTATCCTCCCTTCACCCACTTCCCCTTCTTAGGTATGAAGCTCTCTTTCCATTAGTGTTGTCATGTTTGATGTTTATGTGGATATACATGGAACAAGAAACTCTACAACAATCTGGTATTTTCTCTAAACAGAAGGTAGCTTGTCAAAATCATTGTGTTTGAAAATACTAAAATGTTTTCTGAACTGTAAGGAAGTTGAAATGTCACTTCATCAAAAATTCTACTTAAAATTTTAACATTTAAAGAAAATTTAATTTAGTGTTTAGTAAATTTTATTTGACATTAGTAAAAGTTAACCAGTTTGTATGTAAAATTCTGTTATCACAAAAAAAGTATGATCTTCAATTTTATAGGCAATATATAGTTAGGCTTTTCTTAGTAATTACTTCAGAATCACTGATATAAAAACATCAATATAGGTGAATGAACAGAGGAGAAAATAATGTCCTTAATCTTATTTTCCTCTGGCATCACATCCAGTTTTTCCTTGTGTCATTTTTGGTAAGAAAAATATTGTCACAAGAACATAAAAGTGACATTTAAATTCCCATTTTATTTTTTCTTGTTACCCCAATCCAAAGGTGTTTACAGGGTATGAGTAAAATATACCATGAGTGTGTACATTTTTAAGATTTATTACAGTAAAAGATACATTATCATTAAACCCCCTCAAAGTGCTCCTCCTCCCTTGAGACACACTTATCCCATTGTTCTTGCCACTTTCTGAAGTAGTTCTAGAGTCCTCTTTTGTGAGTGTCTTTACAGGGTGTGATTATAAAATACACACACACACACATAAACACACGCACGCATGCGCATGCGTACGCGCGCCCACACACACACACACACACACACACACACACACACAGGCACGCACGCACGATCAAGAACGCCATCCAAAGCAAAGGTAAAAACATTATGGTGTATCCTCATCTACCTTAATCTCCTGTTCTGGCACCATGAGACTTCCGGGTCTTCTTCAAACTTAAAATGACCATGAAAAGTAAACATTTTGAATTGAGGCAGCAATAGCACTACTAAAAACACTCATGAAAGAGGGTTTCTAAAACTGCTTCAGAAAGTGGCGAGAACAATGGAATATGTGTTCAAAGTGAGGGCTGGTATTTTGAAAGGGATTGATGATGATGTCTTTTACTGTAATAAAAGTTTCTTTTTTAAATTTAAACACCCTATTTTTAGATCATACTTTACAGTCTGTCATCTTAGTGATTGTGGCCTCAGGCCAAATCTGGAGTGTTTATGCAGCACAGAATACTTACAATTAGCTAACAACCAACCAAAGTTTCTGTTAATTTTTATCTTTATTAGTGTATGTTTGCATACATAATGATTACATTCATCATGGGGAGGTGGTACATGTACACAGCACATCTTAATTATTTTTATGTCCCCTTCCCCTCTCCTTCCCTCTCCAGCCAGCCAAATAGTAAAGACAGCTTTATCATGCTGAGTTAAACTGATATATCTTGTCTTTTTTAGAATTAAAGATACTGAGAAATTGGTCATAAGAATTTACAATTGTACTGAGGCCAAGTAAATGAATACACAATGCAGAAAAACATTTTCATAGTTGATCCATTCTTAACTGCCTCCAGTTAGGCTTATTGAAAGGAACTGACAATTCAGAAAAACTAACTTTAACACAAAAGAAACCTAGTTGAAGTATGAGTAGCTGCTGATTTTTAACTTTTAGTACTGGAGTATTAAAACAGTACACAAAAGTCAGTTTTGATCAGATTAATGTACATGTTCAGAAACTGTCCTTAATATTATATATTTCATCAGATCTCAGTCATTGTGTCACATTTCCAATTCTTTTTTAAACTGAAATTAAGTCTATTTTTTTCCTAGAAAAGATTATTAAAGCACCCTAAATTACACAGCAGGGTGGTAGTGGTGCAGTCTTCCTTTAAATTCACCCACTAGCATTCTTTCTTGTCAATAGGAGGATTAAGCAAGAATACGTCTCTCTGGCTGTAAGTGACAGCCATTCCACCAAAGATAGAAGTATTTTGCTTTGTGTTTATTTTTTTTTTGTAATTTTTGATTCTCTTTAATGGTTTGATTAATCTTGCATTCTTACATCTGGTAATCTGACCAACTTTGATGAAGATAAAAATTTGTAATATAACAACCACTATTAATCCTTATCATTTTCTTCTGAAACCCTATATCATTCTTATTGTTTTTGTCTGTGTTGTTGACATTTTGCTATTGTTCTTTTTTTTCAATTCTCTTTAGAATAACATACATAAATTAAAATGATACTGTTTTGCTTTGCTAATGAAAAATAAAATTTGTCTGCAAATAGAATTAACAGAACAAAGAAACAGAATTAATTTACCATGTCTTTTAATATTATACCATACCTAAATTTAAGAAATTCAGGATACGTTCTGGGAAATCAAGTTTTTGAAAAGAAAAAGTTATACAGGAATTTAAAAGTGAAGTGTTTATGACTGATAGGAAAAAATTCAATTCTTATTTTTATTACACATATTCTCACACTACAACGCTGCTTGGTATGTTATTCAACATATATTTTCCTTTTGACAGATTTTAATAAAGCATAATTAAGATATTCAAAAAGATTTATCATTGATTTTTTTTGTGGTAGCACAGAGTATATTTCCAGCCATATTAACAGCCTTTTTAAGTTTGCCTTTGAGTGTAGACATAGGCCAGCTGTTACTATGAATTAATAATGTTTCTTCTTCTCTCACAGCTCACCACTCTCCAATTCTCTTACAATACTGATATAACTCAGTTTCGACAACTGTATCTGGATGACATCCGTAGGGCTTTTTTCCTCGTATCCTTTGTTGGGACTTTTTTTTTTAAGACCTGCAAAATCCCATTTGTTAGAGATAGAAGACATGGAAGGTGTTTTTGTTCATTACTTATTAGTTATATTCCATTAGAGGCCATTTAATTCCTCTTGCAACTATATATATGTGTGTGTGTATATATATATGTATATATAAAAATTCACATTTAAAATTTTTAACTATATACTTTAGTACATAAAGAATGATGTAATAAGTATGTGGGTGTATTCTTAACATTCAAGACACCAGTGATAAAGATTTTATCACATATGCATGTATTTTTAAAAAATTAAACCATTACCCCTAAAGCTGCAATCTTCTGGCTAGTTTTAAGAGATTCATAAAGAGGTATTCCTTTTTTAATTTAATTTGTCCAGCTTTATTGAGAAATAATTGATGAATAAAAATTACATATTTAAAAGGTATGCCTTGAACCTTGATGCAGATGTACATTGTAAAATGATCACCATAAACTAATATATTCCTTGCCTCACATGGTTTCTTTTTTTCCTCTCACTTTTAAAAATATTTAAGAGCAACTCTTAGCAAATATCAAGTATACAACACAGTATTATTAACTATAGCCACCGTGCTCTACATTAGATCTTCAGACCTTACTCTTAGAAAACTAAAACTTTGTACCTTTTGACTACCATCTTCTTGTTTCCCCTTCTCCCGGCCCCTGCCAAGCAGTATTCTCTTCTCAAAAACTGACTTTGAGTTTATACATACAGGTAAGATCATAACAGTACATGTCGTTCTTGTTTCCAGCTTGTGTCACTTAGTATCACGTCCTCCATGGTAATGCATGTTTTCACAAATGGCAAGGTTTTCTTCCTAGGCAAAATAGAATTCTATCATAAATGTAGGTATTTTCTTTGTCCGTTCATCTATCATTGAACATTTGGATTTTTTTGTGTGTTTTGACTGTTGTGAGTAATGCTATATAGCAAACGTTAAAGTACAATTATCTCTTCAAGATACTAATTTCATTTCTTTTGGCTACATAGCCAAAAGTAGGTTTGCTGCATCGTGTGGTAGTTCTGATTTTAAATTAGTTTTTCATAGTGACTGTGCTAATTTGTGAGAGAAAGAGAGAGAGAGAGACAGTCAGTCAGACAGACACGGGATTGAACCCAGGACCTCGTTTCTGCTAGGCAAGTGCTCTACCACTAAACTACATGTGGAACCCTTTTTTTTTTTTTTTAGCTTTTCTGATTTCAATACGAGGTTTTCCTGAGTTGCTCAGGCAGGCCTTGGACTTGCGATCCTCCTACATCAGCCTCATAAGTAGCTGGGATTATAGGCATATGCCATCATCCCAAGGCTATGGCTCTACTAATTTATGTTCCTACCAACAGGTGTAAAGGTTCTGTTTTCCCCATATCCTTGTCAATATTTATCTTTCATCTTTTTAGTGTAACCATTCCAGCAGGTGTGAGGTAATACCTCATTGTGGTTTTGATTTTCTCTGATTATTAGTGATGTTGAGAATTTTTAAAATATACCTGTTGGCTATTTTATGTCTTCTTTTAAGAAGTCTGTTCATGTCCTTTGACACTTTTTAAACTGAAGTACTTGGATTTTTCTTTTAAGCTGTAGAAGTGCTTTATATTTTTTGGATTTTAACCTCTTATAAATATTGGAGGCTTTCCTTTGAACTTATAATGATGCAGGGTTTGGTTCTTTCAGCTCTAGAAAAATAAGTGTTCTCATTCTCTCCTTTTTACTTCTCAATTTTACTTTGTCTTTCCACAGTATCCTCTCACTCATCCAGTACTACAAAACAAAACCAAAAACTTTTGGCCTCCAAACTCTTCATTTCCCCTACATAATTACATTTTGTCTTTTATATTTGTTACCCAAACTCTTGAAAGGTAATTCTGTACTTGTTGCCATTATTTCTTCCTTAATTATGGGCTGTATCCACAAACCTGGAATAGTGCCTGGCACGTAGTTCTACTGTATCAATGTTTATCAGATGTTTTTGCTGAAACTGTACTGATTAGTCTGCGGTGGTGTCCTGATTACACATCTAATCCATACTTGACCACACTGTAACTTTGAACTCTATCAATTTTCCCTTGACTTCTGGATTACTATCCAAATTTTCTTCCTAGTTTTCTATGTTATCTCTATTCTCCTTGTCTAAAACCTCTTCCTTTGCCTAATCCTGATTTGTTTTTCTCTAAACTTCACCATCTTCTCTAACTATACCATCTTTTCTGCTAACATTAACAGAAACTCATTGCAGATGACTCTTGAGACAACTTCTCCATCACTGACCTCTTTCCTGACCTCAGAAACTAGCTAGTTATATGGCCAGCATTTCCTAGACACTACCAAATGTGTCCCAAACTGTCCCTCAAAGCCTCCCTTCCTCTTCTACTTTCTCCTCTCCTCTCCTTTCTCCCCCTTCCTCTCACTTAATGGCTTTACCATTTTCTCAGTCACCCAGACCTCCAAACTTATCATAGTGAACTGCTCCTTATCCCCCTCTATGGTTCTGTGAACTGCCTTTGTTCTCTGTGTCCACTGTCAATAACCAGTTAAGACCTCCTTGTCTCTGGTATGGACTACAAAATTAGTTCCTTAATTGGATTTTCTGCCTCCAACTATTTATATTCCTAATCTGAATATCACAGATTGATATTTCTTGATTATGCCACCAACTATTTCTTGCTTCATTTTTCACTGTATCCTTCAATAAACTCTAAGTTTCTATCATATCTATTTACTGTTTCATGATTATATCATTAATTTTTCCACCATTTCTTTACTGATCTTAGTCTTAGAATACTTAAAGATTATTATATTTATATTCTAAGTGCTTCACTCTGTCTCTGATCTCTAATAGACAATAAATGTTGGTTGATTAAATAATTAAGTAAATCAATGCATGAATACATTTAAGACTCAGTGTACCAACTCATGCCACTTTTTTATGAAAAATTATATATATACACACACACACCACACACATATATATACATATACATATATATATATTAAAATAACAAACACTTATTGAGTCCTTTCAATAGATCACACACTATTTTGAGTACTTTACTAGCATCAGACTAATATCTATTTTAATTACTATTCTAATACAAATGTAAGATTAAGAAATGTCAAAAAGATGCTCAGCATTTTGTGTCTCACTCTAGTAAAGTTTTCCAAAATAGGGTATCTTATTTCTTTTCTGAGCCTTTTGAAGTACCTAATGTGGGGTTCCCACATAGTGGGCACATAGTAAACCTGTAAGAGCTGAAATTAAAACTATCTTGCAAGTCAGGATTCTTCTTTCAAAAAAGTCATTATCAATCAACTATAGACATGGTCCAACTTGTTTGTGTTCAGGAAGTGGAAACTTACCTTCCCAAATTACTAGTAGCGAAGTGAAGACAGCTTCCAGGCCTCATGATGTTCAGTACATTGTTTCTTTAGTCTTGTCCTTTTAAAGTGCATTCATGGTTGAATGCGTAAGAAAAGTAAATTACCCTCATGGTAGAATTGGCTGTCTTTTCTAAATGAAAAAGAAATTGGTATGACTTTGGACCAGTTTTTTAATTTCTTTAACTCTGTTTAGGTCTTCTTCTTAGTGACAGCATTTTTTGGAACTGGAAATATAGCTTCCATTAACAGGTAATTTAACATGAAAACAATATATATGTATTGCAAGTTGTTATTTATTGACACTTGTTATTTATGCTGAATGATACATTTTGGAAGTTGGTATGTATTGTCACACGTAAGCCTACTTTGTTTATTATAATAGTTTCATGATATTCCGTGATGTAATGTATGTTTGTGTAAGAGTAAGATTTGTATAAGAGTAAATCTCAGAGAGTTAAACATCCTTTTAGCAGAACCATCTTTTAAAGTTATAGTATGAATTCTAAAGTTCTTTTTCTTTATGTTACGGTTCTAGCTTTGATCTTGCCTCTGTCTACTGCTTCCTGACTGTGTTTAGTCCTTTCATGATGGGAGCCTTAATGATGTGGAAGGTTAGTTTTCTTATTTTGTTATTTGTGTTTGATAGATTTAAGATTATGAATTCATTGTGGTTTAAGATTATGTAACATGACAGTAAGATTAAAAGCCATTGTGACACTGTTAAACGGCAGTGGAAAGAAAACATCTTTCTGGACATTGTCACCATTGCTAATCTAGAAGCAGAATCCTCTTGCACTTGCTTACAAATGCAGTCAGTCTTTTTGCTTTTCTCTTGAGACTGTTTGACTTCAAAAACTTAAGGATTTCGTGTTCTAGAAAGTCCTGTCAGAGGTAATTAAAGCCTGTACAGAACCTGTGCTCAAAACTGCAGAGCTGCTAAAGATCTTAAAGCTCCCTAAACCCATTGTCCCAAGCCATCAAATTGCCAACATATTATAATCCATGTACCTAGAATTGATCTACTCCTTTGACAGATAAGCCATTGAGTGCTCCATTCATTAGTATGCCAGGCACTAGCTAGGAGCTAACAATACAAAAATAATGACATGTTATTAGCTTTCTGGGGATATCAATTCTTTAGAACTGACACAATGGGTAATTCACATTCTACCCCGACTTCTCTAGGGTCATTATACTTACGTTGTTCCCTTCACCACATTTTCTCTACCTGGCATATTTTATGCAGTTATTATATAGAGTAAGGCTAGGCTAAAATCTGATTACCTTCTATACAGATCATGAAAATAATATTAAAAGTATGTATTTTCTTGTAATAGGAATTTTGTTATTGCACTAATACTACTATTTTTTTTCAGTACTAATACAAATACACATTGAAGACATTTTAAAAAGATGTTGGCTGGGATGTAGCTCAGTGGCATAGTGTTTGCCTAGCATGCCCAAGGCCCTATGTTCAATCCCTAGTACCACAAAAACAAACAAAACAAAAAAGATGTTTAGTATTTTGTCATGTCCCATTTTTTATCCAATTATTTTAAAATGTTACTCTTTCCTTAATTCACTTTTCAAAAAATGGTGGTTGTTCTATGTCTACTAAAGATTGCAAATGTAGCTAGAAATAAGGAATAAAGAAAAAAGCTCAAATTACGATACTGGATCTTTAACCTTGAGCATAATTCATGTAACTTTAACAACATAATACACTTAACTTTGTTGACTGTTAGGCAATGAGGACCTTTAAAAAAACGAAAAACAATGATAAAGCAACTGTACATGTTTATAGTGTTGTAATATCCATATCAGATGAGTTGAGAGATTTTTGAACCAAGTAACAGACTGCTTAATTTATTTGATTTGGGTGTTCATTCTGTGTCTTTTGTACACTCAGAGTCATTTAAACATTGTCATGAATTGTTAAGATGAGCAAAATAAAAAATAAATTGTAAAAAGTTTTTATTTGGAATATGTGTTAATGTTATCGTTTGTGCTACATATGTTAATGTCGCTTTTAAAATGTTTCATCATTGTTTTATGCATTTCGGTGTTTGCTTTTCATTAGTATGTTAGAAAGTATCAGAGAAGTTGAAAATATTTTTATAAGCAGAAATATTTTATAAGCAGTATTTGTTTCAAAGCTGAACTCAGGGGCAGAAATCTATAATCTCAGCCACTTAGAGGCTGAGAAAGGAGGATCACAGGATAGAGGCCAACTTGAGCTACTCAGAAGACATTGTCTCAAAATTAAATGAAAAAGCCTGGGGGCAGGCAGGGGTATGGTTCAGTGGTAGAACACCTCGTGGTTCAATCTTTAGTAATATTCCCCATCTCCCCCAAAAGTAAATAGTACCTGTTTCAAAAGCTGTTTCAAATGCTTCAGTTATCAATGACATCATTTGTTATTTTTTTAAAACAGATTTTAATTCCTTTTGTTCTTGTGATGTGTGCTTTTGAAGCAGTTCAGTTAACTACACAATTATCATCAAAAAGGTAAGATGAATGTTTAAGCATTGGATCTTCTCATCAATGAGAGTAAACATTTGAAAATATTCCATGTAATTGCTATTAAGACCCTGTAGCATAGATTGTTTATTATAAAAATAAGAAAAATTTGCTATTTTAGTCAGAGTTCAGTTGTCATTAGAGGAAATTAGTTGGTTCGGACCTCTAGCAGACAAATATGCTATCAGTAATAAAATATTATTAGAATATTTTTCAAGCTAGTGAAGAGGTTCTCGAGCAAATAGTGAAACATAAATGTTAAATTTTGTAGTTAATTACTTGTTCATTACAAATATTACTGTGCATATGTAAAACAAAGGTTATTCTAATTTCTGTTGGCTTGTTTTCTAAATATGTATTAGATAACTTTGTTAACATTATACATGGCATAAAATTAACTTTTTACATCACTTAAAATTAACTTTTCTAAATATCAATGATTGACACAGTTACTTGATTTCCACACATTTGCAAAAATGTCTTTCTGAGTTTTGAGGAATTTCTGGACTAGTCCAGTGTTAAGCAATCAAGATTGATGGAAGAAGGGTCCAGGCCTGGGATATAGCTCAGCAGCACAAGTGCTTGCCTGGCAAGTATAAAGTCCTGAATTTGATTCCTTGTACAAAAAAAAGAAAAAAAAAAAAAAAAAAAGATTGATGGAAGAAAAGCTGTTGACTCATCTATTTGCATTTTTTAACCAGTAAAATGGCCTCATCAGCACAGGGAGTCTCTGAAAAACACTTGGTATAAATGTGAAGCTTCTTAGCAGTTTTGTTATTCTTGGATCAAGCTGGCATATTCAGAGAAATAACTAATATTAACATAAATTTGTATGCTGTTTTTCATGAACTTAAGCTACAACTGGGTTTAACATACTATTATACATATTCCATAATTTTAATTGTTTTTTTTCCTACTGTTTAAGAATAGTAAAAATCTTGTTTATAGTTTAAAATGATCTTAGTATTCTTTGGCTTAATATTTACATGAATTTATTATTGCAAGCACTTATGCCTTTAAATTTCACATAAAAACAGTTATTTAGATGTGAGAAAAACTACTGAATGGCATGTACTTTTCTTGCATCTCTATTAGTAAGTAAACTTTTTAGAAGGGATTCTGATTACCTCTTGAATATGAACTGGGGATATGTGGAATGAGAAGTATAAGGGTTGTCCAAGTGTGTATATGTGTAAGTACATATATTTCTGTGTCTTCGTATGTATGTGTAGTAATTCTGTATTGAGACTAAATGCAGTGAAAATAAATACAAAGGGAGAGAACTGAGTCAAAAGTAGCTAAACTGTGGGTTTATAAAAGTCTTCTCTTTATTTTTAAACTTTACAGGACATTAACATTTCCATCTTAATATTACAGACTCTCAGATTTAATATGTCACACTCCCAGAGTCTTGGCTACTTTTTTTGTTGCTGAAACATAATACCTGACACCCAAAGTTAAAAGAAGAAAGATTTATCTGGGCTCACAGAGCTTTTAGTTCATAGTCAGTTGGCTCCAAGGCAGAGTACATGGCAGAGGGGCATCACAGAGGAAAAACAGTCCATTGCATGTCAGGCAAGAGGCAGTAAACAGCAAGCAGCAGTGGCAGCAAACCTCTTTCCATTTTATTCCATCTAGGCTACAAGCCTTTCGGTTGTACCACCACACCCAGCGTGGGCCACCAATTACCTACATCCAGAACAACGCTAAATCAATCAATGGAGAAATCCAATTACTTCAACTTTATTTTTCAATTTTCAGAATTTAGTATATTGCCACTAAAAAATTACTGTGCTTTATTTTTGTACTAAATTTGATGAACTGACATTATAGTAATGTGTTACCATCATCCATTGAAAACAAACAAGATATATTTCATATATATATATATATATATATATATATAAGCTTTTCTTATATAAATTTTTTCATATATATATATATAAGCTTCATCTGTATATAAACACATGTAAATTTTACTTTAGCATTTGGAAATTTTACTTTTTTAAAAAAGACATGTCTTTTTATAAAGCATATAAGGAGAATTCACTTATGAAACATACATATGGCAAAAGAATCATTCTGATTATAGTATCAAGTATGTTAAGAGATGTCATAGGAAGAAGTAGCTCCTGTAGCACCATTTGGCTATGAAATGTGAAGTGGGAGGAGCAAGAGTTTAATTTTGCCAAGTGGTCCCACACACATGTAGCCAGGAACTTCATAACTCTCACCAGAGATAATTCTCTTGCCTCTACCGAGGAAACGGCTCCCCTCCTCCACCATAAGGGGGATGTGCTAATTCCCAGACAGAATGGGACTCAAAGCTATGCACATTGCCGCATATGCAGCCAGGGCTGGACTGGGCAATTACCGCAACTTTAATCCACATTCACACACCTAGACCCAGCCACCTTCCAAAAGCCCGACCTACGAGTGCTTGAGACTTTGGAGGGACATCTAGATACAAGCCATAACAGCCAGCAATTCCCTTTCTTCCTATTATTAACTAGCTTCTCACCTTGTTTTCCTTAATCACACAAGCCGAAGTCCATCCATCCCTCACTGCCATATCCACTTGTTAAATATCACTGATATCATTTGTCTTGCATGTCTACATCTTTAGTCTTCTTTATGTTGTTGAAAATTTTCTTACAGCTCTCGGATAAAGGTTAAGATGGGAGTGTCATTTATACTAATGTCTTGCTTGTTAGATCCATAATGACAAGGATAAGTTCAGTATAATAACCCGGCGATCTGATTCTAACTGCATTTCTTCTGGGTCATTTTCTAAAATATTGAGCAAAGGTGATACAGAAAAACTGTGTCCACTCTAGTTTATTTTGCATGACTTACCGTTAACTTTTCTACATATTAATAATCTGCCTGATTTCTCAGTATTTATAACTGGGTTCATTAGCAAAACCTTGCGCATTTTGAGTGCTGACCATTAAGAGGAGTTTTGGGGCCTGAAGATTTCCTGATGGATAATCTGCTAGGAGGGCTTTTGGCTGTGAGTAATGAAAATCTAACTGGTAATGAGAAGTCTGGAGAAGGCAGCATAGAGCCAGTGATGCTGTCAGCAGTGTTAGCTCTCTGCTCTCCCCTTCTTCGGATACTGCTTTTATCCTAGTGCGTTCTCTGATTATTTGCATTTGGATTTGAACATGCTTAAAAACTCTGCCTCTGTGTTATATGTAATTTTTCTCTTTTTTTTCCAGCCTTTTTCTCATTGTTCTCATTATATCAGATATCATGGCCTTGGTAAGGTATTATTGAATATTTAGCATAAATAAGATCAAGAAATTAAGAGTTGAGTTAATTTAATCAAGAAAAATATGAATTTATTTTTGTACATGAAATCTTTAGATATTGAGCCCTAAACGCTGACATAAAAACAAGCCACTTTTTAAAGAGTCAAAAGTCTCCTTTGATTAATTCAGCTCTGTCATTTTATACCTGGTTTTCCATGTTTCTTTGTATCTGAAATGAACTTTCCATAGGAAATTACGAACTTTCCATAGGAAATTGACAGAAGAAGCTAGAAGGATTCACAGAATTTGCTGCACACTGTTATATTCATAGTTAAGGTTTATGACAGTGAAATGATACAGATTGAAATCAGCTAAAGTGAAGATACAGGACAGGGTCTGAGAAGACATCAAATGCAGAGCTTCTGTTGTTTTCCTCCTGGGGAGTTGACAGTGTTACTCACTCCACACTCAGGTGTAACAGGCCACCTAAAATATTGCCATCCACGCTTACTTTAGCTTTGATGTCCAGACTTTTTGTTGAGGCATGATCATATATTGTCCATATGCGAAGTGGTAATGTTCAGTGTTTCCGTGGGTAGAACTGATTATGTGTCCAAAGCCCTCATCATAAAATCATATTATTATACTGTCTAGTGATCAGTGCTCCAGATCAAACACTTCTATGAGGCATGACATTCCAAGGGCCTAAAAATAACTTTGCAGTAGTTGAGGACAAAGGCCACACCTTTTTGGGGGGTTAAAGATTAATGCTTTACTGCATAATACCCCATGATACATGTGATTAGAAACACAGATTAGGGTAACTCTCTAAATCAGATTCCTGGGTATTTGATTTAAATGAGAACATATTTGTCTTATGTTGAATATGTATCTAATGTATTTCTGAAATGGACCACGCATAAGCTTAGAACAAAATCAGCTTTCATTTTTCTCACAAAGTGACAAGCAGGCAAGGTATGTTAGTAGAAAAGAATTTGAAATTATCTTGATTAATTTTATGTGAAGAGTCAGGTCACTCAATTTAACTTGCAAAAGCACTTGTGATTTAGCTTCTGTTTATTTGACTGATGTCACCTCTCACTTCTTTCATTCTTGTTATCTCTACCAGCCTCACTTTGAACCACACTCCATCCAGAGATATGGTGTTTATGTAGGCTAATCTCTCTGTCAGAAGCATACTTCATGTCTGTCTCGCAAACCTCCTTTCACTTGATTCCTACTTTTCACTTAGATTTCATCTTTCAACGAGAAACTTTCTCTTATACTTCTTCAGTGCTGCCATAATTGCCTGTACTTTCCAAGGATATTGCCTCTCTGTTGCTATCCATCTGTCTCTCTCTCTCTCTCTCTCTCTCTCTCACACGCACACACACACGCACACATTTAAGTGCTTGTGTGCCTGATAATTTGAATCATCACTTGATTATATACTTTGTGAGAGGCGACATCTCTAGGACCTACCTTAGTGATTATTAGTCTATAATAGGTGGTATCAGTAAATATTTGTTGATAAATGGATGATATGGCTTCACATATGTCTGGTATCTTTTAATACCTTTTATTAATGTTGGTTTGTTATTTCTAGTTATTCACGAAAGTGTTGTATTCATTTCATTGAATGGTAATTGTAATTTGGGCATTTAGACTATTGCTCATTTTAATTCAAGCAAAAGTTTTAATAAAAGGCATATTCTTGTTGATCCTAAATAGATAGTTATTCTGAAGGGTCAGAAGTATAAAACATACAATCTTAAACCAAGTTTGTTTTTTAGATTGAATTTAAATAAACTTTTAAAATTAGAACCATATTTTATTTATTTACAGCAATTTTTCTTCTTGATCAAGGATTATGGCAGTTGGCTTGATATTGGAACAAGGTATAGTATACATTTACATAGAAGTTATTAATACTTTAGTGAAAAAAGAAAACTTGGTATGTTCACATACAAGGTATCAGTATGATTTTGAGGTAAGTGTAGCAAATAACAACTATTTTAAGCTTCTGGAACCAACACATCTCTCCAGTTCCTGGAACTACACATTGGTATTTTCTTGAGATGTTATGGAGAGGAGGATGGGTGTTAAGTCTGAAAAGAACTAAAACGCAGTAAGAGGGTAGGAAAAAGCCTGAATCTGGGGTTCAGATAGATTGCTCCGGTGTCCTTGTGTGTTCTCTAGGAAAATACGGCTGTTTGGGTTGCACTATAAAGTTTATGTGGTGGTTTAAATTTCATACAGTCAGCAAGGCGTGGTGGTACACTTCTATAATCGTAGCACTTGGGAGGCTGCAGCAGAAAGATCTCTGAGTTTGAGGCCAGCCTGGGATCCATAGTGAGTTCAAGGCCAGCTTGAACTACATAGCGAGACCCTGTATAATTAATAAATAAATAAATTTCATGTAATCATTACTTGCCTTTTAGAATCTTTAATGCAGGAATATTTTAACATGTTGTCCTATAACATTGTTATTTAAAATGTAGCCTGAATAAAAAGTCAGTTTCCTCTTTATCATGATATAATGTCACAGTCACCATAGTCTGTTAAATTTCTTTTCTTTGAAAAGAAAGCAAAGTTGGTATCTTTGCCTTTTTTCTGAAATTTATTGTGAAATAGAGCACTTTTTATAGATTGATTTTATTTCATTTAGTCAGTATTTGTTCTCACTTTCTGTTGCCAGGAATTGTGTATTTTCATGAGACTACAACATTTTCTCTCTTAGGTAGCTCACAGCTTATCCTGCCTTCTTCATGTCCTCTTTTGTGTCTTTGTACCTTATATCTGCCTCTCTTGATAGCGGTTTCCTCAAATCTGGGCTCTGATTAGAATCTCATACATGCCATATATGCTGGACATGGAGAGAGTACTTAACAGATCACCAATTTTATTTTCCTTTGTCTGTTAAATGCATTGACCCCTTCTCATGCCAAGGTGTTCAGGCAGATAGTTTGCCAAAGCATAGGGTTAGACAGGGTGCTTGGGTTTGAATCTGGTTCTCACCTTTAGCTATGAGATCATTTGTAAGTGAATTAAACTCTTGAAACTGTCATTTCTCTCAAAGTCATTTTGAATAAATAATAATCCATGTAAAGTACTTAGCATAATTCTTAGCATCTAATAAATGCCAGTAAATGTTTTGTATTATTGTTGTTATTCTGTAGTTCCAATTTTAATCCTTTAAAGTGTTTTATGTATTTGTTATACTCTCTCCGTAATTTGATTTTCATTTTAGATATAGGTCAGAAAACTTATTTGAAAAATAGTCTGATGAAACATTTTTGTGTGAAACTTATTTTAATTGTGGCAAAATATACATACACTTTACTATCATAACCATTTTTTAATTATCACCACCATCCATCTGTAGAACTCTTTACATCTTGCAAAAGTGAAACTTTGAATCCGTTAAGCAGTAATTCTCCATTTTCCCTTTCTTATGCCCTGCCTATCACCATTCTATGTTCTCCTAAGAATTTGACTACTCTGTGTACCTACATAGATGGAATCATATAGCATTTGCATTTTGTTGATTTGTTTTTTCTTTTATCTTTTCTTTTTCCATTACTAAGGATTGGTACCAGAACCTTCATACTAGCTATACCCCCAGCCCATTTTTTATTTTGTGTTTTGAGACAATCTTGCTAAGTCACTAATATTTATTTGTGACTCTATTTATTTACTGTATTATATTTATTGATTTGCATTTCTTAAACCATAATTGTATCCCTGAAATGATACCTTTAATCAAAGTATATGATCTTTTTAATATGCTGTTGAATTCAATTTGAAAGTATTGAGTATTTTTGTATCCATCTTCATCAAAGATATTGATATAGTTTTCTTTTGTTCTTATTATTGTGTCCTTGTCTGGCTTTGGTACAGAATGAGTTTAGAAGAGTTCCTTCTCTTTCAATTTAATGAAATAGTTTGAGGAGCATTGGCATTAGTTTTAAAGGTCTGATAAAATTCAACAGTAAACCCATCTGGTCAGAGGCATTTCTTTGTTGGGAAACTTTTTGTTACCACTTCAGTCCCATTGCTTATAATTGATCTATTTAAGTTTTTTTTTAATATCCTCTTGGTTCAATTTTGGTAAATCCCATGTCTTGAAATTTCTTCTGTATTTTCCAATTTATTGGCATATAGTACTTCAAAATATTCCTTAATGTTACTATGAATTTTAGTGGTATCTTTTGTAATATTTCCTGTATCATCTCTAGTTTGGCTCTTCTGTTTGTTTTCATTAGTTTAACTAAAGGTTTACCAATTTTACCTTTTGAAAGAACTATTTATTTCAGTGATCCCTTGTACTTTTTTCTCTTGTAACTGATTTTAGCTCACAGTCTATTTTGTTGGATATGAATATAGCTACTCTTGCTTCATTTCAGATACCATTTGCTTGGAATTTCATTTTCTGTCTATCTCTGTATGTCTCTGCAAATGAGGTGAGTTTCTTTCAGGCAGAGTATTATTGTTGCTCTTGTTTTTTATCCAGTCAGCCAGTCTGATCTTTTAATTAGACAATTAAGACTGTTCATATTCAGGATTATTATCCAAAGGTATATCTTGCTCCTATAGGTTTTTCTTCTGGTAGATTTGAATATTGCATGTTCATTTTTTTCCATCATAATCATGCTAGAGATTGGATGATTTACCATATTAATAATGTTTTATTCTTTCCTAATTCTCATTTGCTCATCTACTCTTTTAGTGAGATCTATTCTTTTCCATGTTGCCATGCTTTCTTCCTTTTCTGAATGTATAACTCCCTTAAGTAACTTCTACAATGCTGGCTAAGTGGCTATGAATTCTCTTAGCCTTAGTTTGTGCTCATCTTGGCAGGTCTTTATTTTTCCTTCCAATTTGAAGGACAGTTTCACTGCACATAATAATCAAGTTTGGCAGTTATTATCTTTTTAGAATTGAAATACATCATTCTGTACCCTTTTGGCCTTTAGAGTTTCTGCAGAGAAATCTACTATTATTCTGATGGCTTTGACTTGAAATGTGACTTGGAATTTCTCTCTTACATTTGTTAGTATTTTTTCTTTGTTCTGTACTTCTGGAAGTTGTCTTGGTTACTTTTCTCTCACTGAAGAGACAAAATACCTAATGCCCAAAATTAAAGGAGAAGAGGTTTATTTAGCTTACAGTTTGTGGAGGTTTTTAATCAGCTGGCTCCAAGGCAGGGCAGTATGGCACAGGGGCATGGTGACAGAAGACAGCAAAAGCAGCAAGAGCACAGGGAGTGGGGGAAGCAAGTCCCTTTTTCCTCCTTATATTAACAGCTATCTGCCCACACCCACACCATCTCTGTGCCCTCCTCTTCCACAAGCTAAGGATGTTCACAAAGTAAGGACCCTGGCCCCCTGCTGAATCACTTTAAAGGTTAAAGTTGAACTTTCAAACTTCTCAAGTTGACACAATGAACAACATCCTAGAGCGTCAAGGGGATGCCCTTTTCACCCCAGGATGTAAAACTACTGAGTTACTTAGTTGAGCTTCTAGACCCCTCACGTTGACATATCAACCATAACAGCAGTATAACTCCATTATGGTTTGAAAAAATTCTTTAGTGGGCATGTCTTTGGGGCTCTAAATATCCCCTATACTTGGATGTTCATGTCTTTACCAAGATTTTGGAAATTTTCTATTGTTTAGTGAATAGGTTCAATGTCTTCAGCCTGTATTTCCTCTCTTTCATCTATTTCAGTTATGCGTATGTTTGGTCTTTTAATGGTATACCAAAATTGTATATTCTAGCCATTCTTTTTATTAATATCTTAAAGGGGTAATTCATGAACCTTGTTTTCAAGTTTTGATATTCTCAGTGCAGAGGCCCTGGGTTTAATTCCCAGTACCACAAAAAAGGGGCCGGGGGTTTGAGGGTACAACTCAGTGGTAGAAGGCTTGTCTGGCAGACACAGGCCATAAATTCAATCTCTAGAACCAGAATGCTGGATCGACCCAAAAACAGAAAAGAAAGGTGCAATAATTGTATAGAATAAACTTTAAAAGGTTAATTTTTTTTAAAGGAAAAAATCTCCCAAAAAAGATAATAGGAAAAAAGTAAAAAGGAGAGAAGAAAGAAGAAAAATTCAAAACGAAAGAACAAAACGGGTTCTCAGCACTCAGGAGCTTAGTAGGGAATGGCTATACTTCCCCTTAGTGGGGAGTGGGTACATACATATAAACTAATAAAGGTCATTGCATTTAAGTTACTGAGAACACAGGAACTCAGTAGGGAGAGGCTGTGTCACCTTTTGTGGGCCGTAGGCTATATCCATATTTATTGACCCCGGAAGTTTGTTTTTGCCGGGCAAGTTTCTAGAGAGGACACCTTACAGTCTCCTTGCCGCTCTTCCAATTTCTCATTGGGCTTCTGGAATTGCCCAAGCCTGGGGCTTTAGTCCTAAATCACACAGAAGGGAAGATATCCTTTGAAAAGTTCTAGAAGTAGAGAGAAGAGAGGAAAACGTAAGAGAAGGAGAGTCTTAGGGAAAGAGGAACATTACCAGCTGAAGAAAATCCAGATGATTCTGGAGTTCAGGAATTAACTCTACCATGCCCAGATCAATGTCAGTGAAAGAGAAGCATCAGATGGCGTAAGTTGGTTCAAGGTCTTTGCCTCTACACTTTGGGAGACTGAAGATGATGAGGAAGAAGAGAGATACCTGAGCAACCCATAGCAGGTCATGAGTAGACACCTCCAAGCAAGCTTCCCAGAACCCTGAGAGGTCTCAAGGGTGAAGCCAATGTCTGCTTTGCAGAGGAAAGTGGGAAGCAGCCATACTGATACATGTGGAAATCATAAGACAAGCTCCTGTGGCTTATGAGCCATTCTCTCCTCTTGCCATGATATATGAGGACAAGGGGACATGGAAAATTCCCTGAAGTTCAGGTTAATTGCTGCATTTTTAATGCAGAAATTTCTCTGAACAAGACAATATTATGCGGGCCATTTTTTTCTATACAAAAGCTCTTACATATAAACCTATTAATGTCCATTTTCTATGTGAAGAGTCAAGTCTGTATCAACAGATGGGTTGTTGTACGTGGACAGGCACAGGCTTATTTTAAACCTTTTAGCTGCATGTGATGGAGAATAGCTATAGATACGGCCAAGAGATACTGTGAAGCTAGTGATGGTACTTCATCTATTAGCATAGTTGAAGAAGCTTTCTCCAAACACCAGGTCCTGATCTCTATGGAGGATGCCAACCACCCAGCCAAACTATATATTTCTAACAGATGGTATGACAAAACATTGGAGGTAGTTATGAATTATTCTGGACATTTCTAGAAAAAAACGTCATAAGAAGGTGGCACCTCAAAAGAGAGTAAAGGTTGTAGTTTCCTTTGCACGGGACAATGTCCATAGAGTTCCCTTATTCAAAATGTGTCCTTTGGATTGGCGGTTCTATTCTCACAGCTATTACATCCAAGAACTTTTTCCTCCAAATGATTTCATATCTTTTTTTGGTGAGAATTGGTTACAATCTTTTAAACAAAGAAAAAAGAAAATATAGACTTTTAAAAGGAGAAAAAAGAATACACATGTCAATAATTTTAAAAGTATTAAAATAAAAATTTCCTGTCTGCCTAGGTACTCTATTATATGGCCCAAATGGATGTTTACAATCTTAGTCTCTGCTTTTTTCTGTGTTTTCTTAGGCTATGTGCCCCTTGACAAGCAGCCCCCCCTGCCCAGTTGTTTTGATTCTACATTGTAGACAACCACATGTGTACCTGGTACCTCTAATCCACCATCTTCTGACATTTTGATGTCTCTGATGTTCTCAGTAACGTTTTAAACTGATGCTCAATAAGCAACAACATAAACATAGTCCGTGTGAAAAAGATAACCATCAGGACTTCCAAAAGAGTAGAGAACTGATTGTTCTAATAAGTAAGAAGGAATGAGAGTCTGTTACTTTTTATTATAAATCTTTCTCAGTGCTATTATTTTGCTTTTTTTAGTAGTGCAGTTCTGACTGTGATAAAAATTAAAGGGAAAATGAATAAATGGAATTGGAGGCCAAGAAGTAGAGTTCTAAGTTCAGACCATTCAAGCTTAATTAGAAAGGGGAGGAAAAATACAGAGCAGTATTTACATGGCAATACTATCCTACCTCTCTATAAAAGAGATTTTATTTTCATTTCATATTACTAATGACCATGAAGAATATTATAGTTGAAGAGAGTGAATGTCTCTTCTTTCATTAATTTTAATCAATATCTGTTAAAGTGATATTCTGGAAGCATCATGTGAGGCTCAAATAGAGTAAGCCAGTTCACAATTGTGAATAGAGACCAAGAACTACACATACAAGGTCAGGGCAAGGTTGTGTGTTAACAACACAGAGTCCACATACCTAACATTGAGCTACATCCCTGGTGAATTTTACTTTATTTTGAGATTACACCTCACTAATCTCCAGGGCTGGCCTCAAAGTTAAGATCCTTCTCCCTCAACATCCCCAAAAGCTAGATTACAGGCATGTGGTACCACAATTCTATGTGTGTGAATGTAGCAAAGGAATCATTCACTGTAAAGTTTTGAATCATATAAATTTGTTGCTTAAAGGAAAAAGAAATATTGATTATTCAGGAAGTGAGCCATCAATAAGGACATCTTAGGTAAAAGATGTATTGTGTTTGGTATACAGAACAAGAGTCCAGTCTTCAAAGAGAAAATATTGGAAGGCAGTAGCCTGATAGAAGAAGGCTGTCACGGAAGCACAGGGGGTAGCAGATGGGCACTATCCATTCTTGTGCACACTAGCAAATTGCACAGTAGACTAGATAGTTTCTTTATTTTAAAGAGGATAAAAAATTTTTTAAAAAATTAAAAACGCTATAGAATTTTAAAACAAGATCATAGAAAATCAACAATGGTTGTTATATTGCATATTGCAACCTTAAAGTAGTTGCTCACATTACCAGACATAAGCATGCAAAATTGGTAAAAAGAAATTAAACATTAACTCTTCCTTTCAATAAACCAATAGAAATTAGTAGTACATTTATCTAAGCTATTGTGTGTCTGTGTCTGTGAGTGTGTGTGTGGGTGTGTGTGTGCCCTTCCTTCTTTCTTTTCTCCTTTCTCTCGTCCCAGTTGTTTTTTCCTTTTGAGCAATTTCTTTCCCTTTCACAATATCTATTGTTCCTTTTTTTTCTTTTTTATTTTAAAGACAAAAGAATGGAGACATGAACCAGAAAAGCCATAAACAATACAGAAAATACAAAGTTATACAGAATATAGTAGGGAATTAGAACTGGATGTTGTATTACATAGTTATCTTCACATTAGTTAACACAAAAACATTAAAGGAAATACCAAATTGTAGATAAGATAGTAGGGAATTTGCACTGGATGCTGTATAATATAAAGTTATCTTCACTTCTG